>JBAMJV010005100.1:0-40064 GCA_037951105.1 Echinarachnius parma | reverse complement strand
TTGTCACAGTGTACAAAGTCAGTGCAATGAGTTAGTGAATATCACTTGGCATTTTTGCTCATTACTCGGCCATATAACGTCCATTTTGAAATTTTCACACAATACCCAGTATACATATTAGGGAACATGAACATACACTGTATCAACCATTCATCACGTTTTGCACACGTCAATAAAGTTACTAGATCCCTTTAAATTTACTCGCGAAAATTTTGGTCGTAAAAACTATTCACGTTAGACATGTCCTTCGAGAGTATCATGACAGAACATTCTCATTTGTTTAAATGGATCTAGTAACGTTGTTGACATGTGCAAAAAGTGATGAGTGGTTGATACAATGTATATTGTTGTTATCTGATATGTCCACTAGGTGTTGTGTGAAAATTTCAAGTTAAATGGAGGTTATATGGCCGAGTAATGAGCAAAAATGTGAAGTGATATTCACTTACTCATTGCACTCACTACACGGTTTTGACGATCCATTGGATTTGTTAACATCTGAAAACTTAAATCGTAAATATCTTTTTAACGAAAGGGAAATTTGAAAAACCGAAACCTGTCCCATGCTTTTATTGCTAATACGAATACAACAATGTATGAGGGAACCGCTGGAATTCCAACTGAATTTTGAGGATTTGGACAATGTTAAGTCCCTTTAAAGGGATCTAGTAACGTTGTTGACATGTGCAAAAAGTGATGAATAGTTGTTAACATGTGTACTGTTGTGATCTGATAATATGTGCCCTGAGTAATGTGTGAAAATTACACGTTAAATGGATATCATATGGCCAAGTAATGAGCCAAAACTGTAAAGAGATATATAACGTATTGCTCTGATGTTGTACGCAGTTATAACGTTGCAGTGGATAATTACAAATTCGAACACTTCAATCGTAAATATCTTTTAAACGAAAGGGAAATAAACAACATTTAAAAACACGAAACCCGTCCCTTTAATATATTATATTTATGTAATACTATATGGTTTGCATTATATCGAGATCAACATTTCGGCAAATGTATAACATTTGAAGACAGGACATATAACTAGTAGTAGTCTGTACAAATATTAAGAACTCGATTAAAACAGGCAGGACATACACTTTATTAACTTGTGGGGGAAAGTTCGTTCACCTATCTGACTTTGTACAAATGTCCAGGGGAATGTGAAGATGAAATGATGCTCCATACTTTCCTTTTGTATCACAACGGTTGTCGATTTGTATCTATCAGGCTATAGTTCATCCAGTCGTTGGACAAAGCCCTCCTCATGACATTTCCATTCTCTTATATCTCTAGCATTCCTGGGCCATGTGACTGTTCCCATGTATGATGTTAGTTCATCTCTCCATCTTTTCTTTTGCCTTCCTCTTCTTCTCTTTCCCTTTCTTGGTTGCCATTCTGTTACGCGATTTGTCAATTTGTACTGCACTAATTCACGGTTAACTCGTTTTTGGGAAAATGAACTTAGCTCCTTTTTGGAATTAAGATATTCATGTATAGGTCATGTATGTATTGGCACTTTCAGTCTATCAGTGATTATGTATAGTCATCGTTCTACAAACGGCCCTGCCCTGGTTTTGAGTTCTATATTAAGATCTTCAACCAGAAGGGGTGACAGTACCAGTGTTATTAACGATTTCCTTGATATTACATAATCCGTTTAACCAATTGTGGTGTTAGCCTAAGATAATCCCGGACTGGCCGGCCGGCTGGCAGGCTGGGGTCTTTATGTTAAATGCGTGTTAGACCTGGTTAGACTAAACTAAAATAGTCCCCACAGGATGTCAGTGCTTAACAGCCACCCGCTGACAATTAACATGATCAATGATTAAGAAAAACGGATTGAAATGAATACCAAATACATTTTGTTCATGACAGATATGATCTATACCTACAACGGTAGATTTTATAGATGACATGCATTATTCCCTTTGCACATCCATATGTTTGTCCTGTTTTTTTTTTTTTATGAGAACAAATATTTTGATCGAATAATCATTTGTTTAATACTAATCTACGTGATTGTTGCCATTTGAAATGAATTTGCTAGAATCACTATGTTTAAGTTTGTAAAAGGTAAAAATTAGTATAGTTCAAAGTACGAATACTAATAGAGATATATAATTATACTAAACTAGTGACGCAAATAGTAATACGCATACTCGTACTAGTGGGGTGTGTTAGCTCGCCTTGATTTGTAAATATGTATATTTGTTTACAATATTTGTATCATAATGATTTGTATTCTGATACCCCATGAAGAGAAGGTAAGTTTACAAAAAATACCAAGGTATGAAGTTATTTTTTATTTATAATTGTCGTTAACCTCTGATCGCACCCAACAAGATGAAACCTTCTAAAATAATTCCAACATGAAAAAGGGGTGCTATTTCATATTATACTTATGTATAACTCTCATATAATTATAACTTGTATATATGTTACTAGAACCCTTTAATCATAATTTGATATGGAAACTCATTAGCCCTATAGGTGATCAATCGACATTCGTTACATTAGTCATGCTTGATTAGTCCCACCCCCTCTTTCCTGCGTGTGTCATTACATAATTATTGTAAACGCTGTCAAAACCGGCTATATAATTAAAGTGACCCGTTAACTTCAAGAGAGATATTCCCAAAAGTGATATTTGAGGCTTCAAGCATATTCGTCATTGAAAGATTATCACAAATGGTGCTTAATGGCGTCATAGGAACGCTGTTTACCAAGTGACATTAATGAAATGTTGTGTCGGATTTATATCACCTATTGATTTGTTCTACAATCGAAAAGCGTTCCGGAACGGTTTTCAGTTTTTTCACAAAGAGCTCCATAATAAGGGAGACATTTGAAAAATACACATACATGTCACTCTTCTATTACCATAAGCCAAACAACAAAGTAAAAGAGACGTGTCGAAGTTGCAAGTGATTTTGGTTGAATTTGACAAAGTTATGGATCCCTTTAATCTCCATGGAATGTACAGAATATATGTAATTGTTTTTCTGATTCAGTGTTAGCTTACTAAATTAATACAATGACAAGAAAAGGTGTTCCCAGGCAACTGTTTTGTAAATATGATTTTAATTCCGATCTTTATTCAGTTGAAATTTTTATATGAAATTCACAACGGTGATTTATAAAATATGCAAACTTATTCATATAAAGGCGTTTTCTTCGTTCCATTTCCATTAAACATACATATAACTTTGTACATGTCCCATTTTACCCACCTTACCATGTCAGGACGCCATTACATGCACTATATTACAAACTATAAATACATGTTTATACATGTATGAGATTATTATTGTATGTAGATTATAATTGTACAATTAAAGATAGTATCTATGAATTAGCGAATTAATTAACGTATTAATGACAATCAATTGTCATTACTTTACAGTCCTGACAGGTAGAATAAAGGCATGAAAGGAGAACGAATTTCAAACCAATCATGAAAACATTGAAAATAAAGGAGAAACAAAATAAAGAAAAAATGTATTGTCTTTAAAAGCATGACTTGGGAATTCGTCTGTATTTCCATATTAAAAGATAAAGTGAAGACCAGTCTCAACAATCTAGCTAAATATTGTTTGACATGTAGCGTAGTGTCAGAGGGCATCAATACAAGATTAAGTATCAAACAGTGTTCACTTGGAAGCAAATTTATATTGACAGTGTTGATATTGACAGTGTACCATGATGACATTTATCTAATTACTATATTGTGAACAATACAGAGCGTATAAAAAAAGTACTCGAGTTCAAAGGTCAATTATTTTAGAATTATATATTTGCATACCATAAAAGTGATATAGATGTAAGGAGTAACTATTTAGCTTTCATTAGATACCTTTTTTTGAATCAGCAGTGCCACGCATTGCTGAGTTCTTTGTTGTTGAAGAGGACAGGTGCGAAACCCACTTTGTGCAAGTTTTGACTAATGAATACATTCCTGAAATAAATGGCGTCACATTTAAATGTTGCGTAACTTATATAGATATTTGTTGTTTGTGTTGTTCAAAACATCCACCTTCTGTCGAATGTGGCCCACACATCATCCTATCATGAGGAGGGGATGAAAACACATTGTTCTTTAAATGTTCAAACATAAATAAGTAACAAGGTGTTAAAACACGGGACATTGGTGGCCATCCCACTTCATGATTAGGCGCGATAATGACCCTTTCCCCATGTTCCCTATTAGTCTACCTCTGAGAGAGAAATGACGATGGACAGATGCACTGTCTTGGACCCACCAGATCAGGCTAAATACTCCATGTACCTATCACTCAATTTGTTCCTCCAACTGAGGTACTGACCATCTGCATGTATCATCTGAAGATACATGCTCCCCTTTATTCATTTCAAAGAAAAATGTTCCGATCACTTGACCACTTCCACCAAAGTCCCATCCAACTGTCAATTTTTGACGACCGATATTGACATCAAAATTTCATTCTGGCGGATGTCCGCCGGCGCAAATAACAATGTACTCAGTCATGCATGATTTAAATAGTGTATGTATTCAATTAAACGATTCATTCATTCCCAAAAACAATAAAACATGTTAGAAGTGATCAAGGGCGTCGATTTCTTCTCGCCATTGGGGGGGATGATTCGTCATTTTGACCATCTCTGGCGAGGGAGCGAAGCGACAACCCAGCAGCGTTCCCGGGTTTTTATGGCTGAGGGGGGGGGGGGGGGGGGGGGGTGGGCACAGCTTTTGAATTCAGCTGTTTAGAAATTGGAAGATTATTAAGTGCACATTGCAAGCATCATGTTATGAGCTGGGCTTTGTCCAATATGAACTTTAGCCTGATAGATACATATATTGCAAGCATTCTGATGGAACCCTGAATAGCATCAGTCATGGGATACCCACATTGGGAAGCTTATTGGGGGTCCAGGGGGCGGAGCCCCCATAAGCTTTGAGATTAGTAATATCCAGATATAAAGATGCTGTCTATATGTAAATATAGAGTTAACTATTCTTTAGTTAATTGGCTTTTAATTGAATTAGCTATTTAGAGATTGGAAGACTATTAAGTGCACATTGCAAGCACCCTGTTATGATGAGGGCACTGTATGGATGAATTTTAGCCTGATAGCTAAATACTGTCGATTGCAATCATCCTGATGGAACCCTGAATAGAATAAGTCAAGGGATACCCACATTGGAAAGCTTATTGGGGGTCCAGGGGGCGAAGCCCCCGGAAGCTTTTGGATTTGTAATATCCAGAAATACAATTAACTATTGAATAGTTAGTGGGCCAGGATCGCCCGAAAGTTTGCCAAGAGAGAAGTCCTGAATAAAACTATTTAATGAGTACATGGCTGATACTGGGTCAAATAACGTTAATGGGGGTTCCAGGGGCGCAGCCCCGGAAGATTTTGGATTTGGGCAGTTTAGCATTATCAAAAAGTGGTTTAAAGAAGACTACAACTTCCATTCATGAGAGGGGGCAATGCTCCTTAATTTTAATGTTATTATATATTTTGAACCCCAAATATTGGGGGGATGATAATACAGGCCATCCCCCCACCTCAAATATTGGGGGGATATATCCCCCCCATCCCCCCCCCCCCCCCCCCCCGTGATCGACGCCGCTGGAAGTGATGTATTCACATGGCACCATTGATTTCAAGAAACCGAATGATTAGCCCTAACTTGCAAAAAGTGGGTTTTGCACCGGTCATCTTCAACAACAAAGAACGCAGCAATGCGTGGCACTGTTGATTCAGAAAAGGTATCAAATGAAAGCTAAATAGTTATTATTTACATCTATATCACCTTGATGGTATGAAAATATATTATTTTGAAATAATTGACCTTTGAACTTCGAGTACTTTTTTTAAAAACAATATGTAGGACTCGTTATGAGATACAAATTGATGAAATACACTTAATAGCATGCAGCCATGTAAACAGTAATATGCAATTAAGATTTCCATTTGGGGGGCAGTTTGCAGTGTGTTGTTTAAAATAAATATAAAGGCATTATGACTTGCATTCATTTACTTTATTCATATTCCCCAACCATGCTAACGGGGAATAGGTAATTATAGGGGACCTATATAATTATCAGGGTCAGGTATGCTTACGTAACAACCCCTTGCACCCTTCACCCTCTCCACTGCACTGGTCAGGATTCTTGGTCATACCATTTGTCACATTACTCCATCATGTCAGCCCGCTAGCCGGGAGAGGGCCCTATTACAAATTACCTGCACACCAGACAGACCCCGGTTCGGCATTTGGTCCAGCTAGAGAATTACACAAGACTACCCCCCCCCCCCCCCTTGCATTGTCCAATGTTTTTTGTTTGTTTATTTGTTACAAAATGCGACATAAACAAATATAAAAAGTTAAACCAAGAACATAATAAAATTTTCATCGAATATACAATATCATTACAAATTAAATGAAAATTATCAGAGAAAATTGAATTTGTTAATCACAGTTTACTTACTCATATTTATGATATGAATTTAATTAATTTCTGGTCTATATTTTCCTCTTTATATTATTATTAAAACATAACGACTGGATACGGCAGTCTATACTCAGCAGCAGAGTGGATCTATAGACTTCCACGGGGACAAGAAATGGTCGTTCATGTTTCCTGGGAAGAGTTGTGGCGTGCGACAACATGACGGTACAGACCTGGATGGAAATTTTTTTTTTTAAAGAGAGAGAAAGACTGGTCAGGTATATTTTAAACTTCTTAAAACTAGCTTAAATTCCTATCGGCACGTAAATTGAAATATATTGCATACTGGGGATGATTTACAAAGATTATAAATTACATTTTACGCTGTACTTATCATTATAGGGTAGGCCAATTGTACCTTTGGAATAAAACACATTTATAAGCAGCAGCGCAATTATTTGAGACATTTAACCATTACAAATTTTAAATCAAGAACTAGATATCTCCTTCATAATAAAAAAAAAAGTATTGATGAGTTTCAATCCGAATTTATGTTGTGTATTACATGAATATCAAATGAAATATGTCATAGCAGCTAACCAATTTCCATAATTGTAAGTGCAATTTAGAAGTCTGAATATACAAACCAAACAGTCGCAAGTCCGAGAACTTGCGCGCGCGAAAAATAAAATAATGTATTCATGTTTAAGCTCATGTTTGATTTTTTTTAAAAACGATGGCAATTTTGCTCGCGGGTGCCACTGTATTTGAAAAAGTAAGACATTATCTGCTTATACCTGATCTACTGCAACACTTGCACCGCCAGCCTTTGAAAGTCGGACAGAAGGGAAGATGAGAGAAGAAGGGCGTCTTCCTGATGCGACCCATGCCACAGGGGAGATCGTAACAAGCGAAGACCGTGTCATTCACGGCTTCGTTCTCCGCGTCGTGTCCGGAGAACTGCTGCCACAGTCTGATCCCTCGTTCTTCATCGGTGCCTGATTTAGGGAATGAAAATAATTTTGAAAAATATGAATATTCAGTATTTACCTTCTTTGATATCATGAACAAAATATGATAAAATAAAACAAATGTCTCTGCTTGACTTAGGAACAAACTTACGATGAATTCAAAATGTACCACTTATTACAATTATTATGGCACAACAACAATTGGGGAGCACACCTTTATGCGTTCTTTATTTTGTCAAAAAGTGTCTCCTTATGTTTTGTTATTGTTCTACACCACTGACCATGAGTGCACGTGACCAAATTTAGTTTCACCCATCTGTGACAATCCCAGCATCTCATAAAGCCCACTTCTGCATGCGCTTACCGGATAGAGGGCGCAATCTTAATTTTCATTATCAGAACTAGATTACTATAGGATCCCAAATCATGCATGAAGTAATTAATAGGCCCGTGCCACGCAACTGCCAACGATCGAGAAAATAATGATCTATATACAAAGAACTAGTTCAGTATTTCCTGATCTCATGTATTACCATACATGCAACAAATCATTATACATTAATCAACTAGTGGTATAACATTTTTTTCGGGGAAAATTTCTCCAAATAACCACATTATCAATTTAGTGACAGTAAGGATCAGAGTCGCATTCATGTTTGGGATAAAGAATATAGGGATTGGCTTAGTATTAGGAATTCGATGACATTTTGTAGGTTTATGGATTAAAAGCTTTACTTCTTTTGCAAGTTTCCCCATAGTATCCGCATTTATTTTTGTTTGCCTATAAGATGTTGAATTTAATGGCTGTATTTATTTTGTCTATATAATACAATTATGTACTAAGTTACTTTTGGAAACACTCTATTGTATTTCATTTGTGCATTATGATTTGGATATTTAAAAAAATAAAATAAAATAAATAAACAAAATAAATCATGGACCTACCTGGAATAGTGTTGTCAAGGATGAACCCACAGAATCCCCCGACGAACATACCGGTTTGCAGTAGCACCACGATAATTTGGTCTATCTCATCTATTCCTGTACAAGAAACAAAGGTATAGAACATTTTAAGGGCCCGGTCACATATCACTGGACAGCGTAAACGGATGGCCGACGGAGAGCAATATTTTTAATCCGTTCATCTCCGTTCGTATGCGTTTCTTGTCCATTCCTTGTCAGGCGATGTGCGGCGTTCTATCCGGTGGAATGTTGTGTGCATGAATTAATGGAAACGATTTTCACAACCAGATAATTTGATTTCGCAAATTGTCTATTCGTCGGGCATCCGTTTACGCTATCCGGTGATATGTGACCGGGCCTTTAGGAAGGTGGCAATGTCGAAATGATCACTTATTTCGACTTGTGTCACGAGGGATGCCGCCGCTCGTGCGCTAGTCGCATTCCTTCCATTTACGGAGATACGAGACCTTGTCAAAGGCTAGATATTATGCTTTATAGCCGTCAACATTGTTTGTTTTATCATCAATTAGAAAATATTAAATATACGTGTTTTGTTTATCAAAAATTCCCTAACATACATTCAATTGTATAGAATTTACTTTAAAAATGTATACATGTATTCGCAATGTTTTGTTTAAAAGGGGTAGTACAGAATTGCTAAGGCTGAGATTTAGTAACCAAAACCTGCACAATAACATTACAAACAAATAGTACTGTTATAACTCCACCATGCTCGAAAGGTATAGAAACTTACAAAAAGAGCCATTAAAACACATGTGGGCGCTCTCTAAAACAACATTGGTTTCAACCATTTTTCCTACAAAATTATGCATGTGATGTTTTGTTGAAATAATGATTAAATAGAGAGATCCTCAACAACTATTTGAAAACCTCTTTTGAACATTTTTGAAAAAGTGTAAGTATTTTTTAAATTTTTAAAAAAATCATCGAATAAATCTGGGGACAAGATTTATTCCGATCGGACATATTTATTGATATTTCAGCCGTTTCTGAACTGATTTTGATCAAATAAATTTCAGAAGTTTTACCGGTATGTATGTAATCGGAGTTTGTGGTTGTGCTAGACGGACCAGTGAGCGATTTCATCCAAGCCGGTACACAAAGTCCCATGAACACCGCGAACCCGAGTATGAACAGGTTCCGAGAAGAGTTAAGGTCAACGAACTGTAGATTGGACAATCCCACCGCTGCCACCATTCCTATAAGAATGACAAATAGTTACATTCGATCATTATCGATGTCGTTCATCTTTCACAACATGTTTGTTTAGAACAGCGAACAGCATTAACACAATGATGTATAGACCCATGAACACCGAAGAAGAGTTCAGGACAACGAACTGTAAAGAATCGACAATCCCACCGCTGCCACCATTCCTAGGAATGACAAATCTATCCATTATCGATCTCGTCGATGGTCTCATACCCAGAAAATGTTGTGATAATAACTAAAAACACTAGCACAAAGTGAAATGTATGATTACAGACCAACGAACACCGAAAAACCCAAGTGCATGAAGAATGAACAAGCTCCGAGAAGGGTCAACAAACTGTAGGTTTAACTAATCGAACTGATTCTACCATGTTTTAATGGGGTGTGAATTTAAACTACATTTTATTTGTTTTTATGTTGTCGTTTATAAGACAGCATAACTTGAAATTATATCTCCAATATAAGTTACATAATTAATTAAAACTAAATAACATTTAGGTTTCATTAGTAAGAAACGATTCCGAAATTAGTTGTGGTCAATCCCACCGCTGCCACCATTGCTGGTGAGCATGTAGGTAACAATTCACAATTATTTAATGATCGATCTCACACGACAAATTCCGACAGGAAGGTTGTAACACCTAGGCCCCGTTACAAAAAGAGATACACTCAATTGTATTATAGTCAGATCATGTGTTCTAAATGAGCAAATCTGATTGGTTGAAACAGGCATATTTTCTGATTTACAATTAATTGTAACTTACAATCGATTGTATCTCTTTCTGCAACGGGGCCCATGTATCAAGATAATTCAGATAAGGAAATCAAATATAAAATACAGATTTTGACCAAATTCCAAGTTGAGTTAGCAAAATAAGTCAACTGTAATGCAGAGACTCAGCCAGAGACCTACCAAACATGACGCAAAACATTCCACCAACAACAGGATCTGGAATCATAACAAAGAGGGCGCCGAACTTGGTCAATGTTCCAAGAAGGATCATGATGCAAGCCCCATATTGTACCACGCGGCGGCTTCCTACCTGTGATCGGAAATCAGAAGAAAACAAAATTGTGTCATACTCCGATATTGATGATAAATTTAGAAAGTTGGCCACTATATTTGTTCAGAGGTGTAGATGAAATTATTGATTAGGCATGCCTTTGACCATGTTAACGTCAAAGGTTTATTTTCGTGTATGCAGATATATTAAAAACTCCACCTTAGGCCTGTGAAAAAGCGTTAACATTCTCTACCATATTTCTTTTTTTGCAGACATCTGTCATCCGGGATAAAAAGTTAAAAATGTTCTTGTATAAGAAATAAATTGCATGGAAGAAAAGCAAACCTTTGTAATACCGATAGCACCAATGTTCTCGCTGTAAGATGTCGTCCCATTTCCCGATCCGATAGCACCTGCGATCACACACGCGATACCCTCCATTCCGATACCACGATTGACCGCGTGTGTCGGAGGAGGCGGAGCGCCGGATAGACGTGCGCATGCGTAGTAGTCTCCGACAGATTCGATCATGGAAGCCAGGACCCCGGCTAGCATACCGAACACACCCGCTACTGACACTGTGGGCAGACCCCATTGACCTAAACAGTCAGATATGGTAAAAAAAAAAAAAAAAAAAAAGGGGTGACAACTGATTGAGGGCGCTTAACAGTTCGTAAGATAACATTGCGCATGCGCACAAAGTATGATCGAAGCAGAACTGCCTTCCGGTTTACGCGTTCATCTACGGATACGTTAGAATCATTTTGGTTTCACCAATTACAGTACCACCAAATTAATACCAAGAAGTAATAAATCCTCCCGATGTTTTTATCAGATCCTTCAAAGTAGTATTGTATTTTAACGATGCAACTCTTCTTCATGAGATTGTTAATAATATATTCACTCAGTAATACTTATTATACGTGTCCTGCCTCAGACGTCCATTAAAACAACGTCATGTAATTATTGGCATCTTCTAATGGCCTAGTCCCACTGCATCGTTTCTCCGTCCGTTTCCTGTCCGACCAAAATGTGGCAAAACGGTCAGTATCTAGAAAATGTTGAAGTCCCATGAAGTTTCGTTTCACGGTAAACGGAGTAAAATTTAAAGTATCCGACTAGTCCATTCCGAACTTGGTCCGCACTATTTCGTTTCCTGCTAGTACCTTCCGGAATGTCAAACGGATAGGAAACGGAATGAGAAACGGTGCAGTGAGAATAGGCAATAACGGGCATGTGCGGGATATGAGCATGCGGTTTACCCGGATAAGGCACTCTGAACCAAGGCGACTCCTGCATCACCCGGATCCGGATGTCCGTCCTTGCAGCATAGCCATACTCCGTTGAGTTCCGAGGCAGCACGTCCGTCGCCGTGAGGACGCCGCAGAAAGCCCATGATATCACCAGGGACAGTATCACCTGGACATCGGAAGGTGGGGGAGTAGCGGTATATAATACAGAGGGAGAGTGAGAGAGAGTCGGTAACTAACATTGAGTGACATATGGTTCGACTTCCCGTAAACACTTCGGGAAATGCACGAGGGCCGTAATCAGCAGTGTCTTTTGATTTGCACTTCATCAGTTGGCTGATATGCAGTGGTATAGTAAAGAAAGTTACACCCACTGGCGTAGATCTGTAATTGATACATATCGTTCAGGGGATGATATATTCATTCATCTCCCGCTGAACAATAGGTATTTAATACGTAAGGATCTACGCCAGTGGTTACACTCAAGATTTATTGATTAATCAAATAATCTTTTCAAGCCGAGAAAAACTATTTAAAATCAATACCAATGGAAAGGTGGAAATTAACTGGACTTCCAGTTACAAAGATGAACGCCTGTATACACTAAACACAAGGGACCATGTATATATAATGGGACTGTCGGACAAATATGTTATTCGTGCCAATGGCTTACCGGGAAAAGTTTAAAGATGTATACTCTCGTTCTCTGGCACCCCCGAGGCTTCTTCATCCAGCAAAACGGGATTCCAAACTTCGTGATGTACTGGGAAAAGAGGATCATTAGTCCGATTGTTCTGAAATGAAAAGGAGGAAAAGGAGAGGGTAACATTAAGCTGTTTAAACCATTAGTTCTCCAAGTTCAGCTAAATATACATTTTAAATCAAGCATAATTATCTATTTTAAAGGGATCTATTAAAGGGACTTAGTAACATTGTCCAAATCCTCAAAATAAAATTGTCATTCTAGCGGTTCCCTCATACCTTGTTGTATTCGTATTAACAAAAAATCATGAGACCGGTTTCGGTTTTTCAAATTTCCCTTTCGTTACAAAGATATGTACGATCGAAGTATTCAGATAAGAAAAACTCCCGTGGAGTTTTGAAACCGTGTACAAAGTGAGTGCAGTGAGTTAGTGAATATCACTTTGCATTTTCGCTCATTACTTGGCCATGCAATGTCCATTTGACTTGAAATTTTCACACAATACCCTGTGGACATATGAGATAACAACAATATGCATTGCATCAACCCTTCATCACTTTTTGCACATGTCAACAGTGGCGGATCTACGGGGGGGGGGGGGGTAGGGGGTTTAACCCCCCCCCCCCCTCCCCCTTGGGCTGCCAAGTGAAAATGTGATGTGCATAGAAAAACGCCATCATGTGTCCAGACCCACACAGTATCCGCATCGTCATTGGGTCAACCCCCCCCCCCCCCTTAGCAAAAAGCTAGATCCGCCCCTGGTCCACAAAGTTACTAGATCCCTTTAAAGGGACTTAGTAACATTGTCCAAATCCTCCGAATTGTACAATTCCACCTGATCATGCTGATTCTGAAGACATATTGTTTTGCCTTTTGTGCATTCCCTTATTTGACGACTTAAGTCACTTAAATATAAGGCTTGTGGACAGGGCGTAGACAACGGGGGGATGAGGGGTATGCATCCCCCCCCCCCCCCCCACCTCACAAGGTGGGGGGATGACATGTACAATCATCCCCCCAGGTTTTAGGGAAGGATATATATTTTTTGTGTGTATCTGTATACGAGTGGGAAAGAAAACATTAGTTGTATGAGCTAAGACTTGTTAATTATAATGTTCAAAAAGTAATGTATACAATCATCCACTTTCAATTTTCGATGCGCGCTTCGCGCGCGAAATGATTATTTCAGTTTGTTGTGTAACTTGCGTATGATCGTATTATAAATGAAACTAACCTTCTAAACATGGGTATGAGTATCTCATGATTATCACATCTTTGGCTAAGTACATGATTAAACTACTCATTCATTTAATCAACATGGAACTCATAAAATGTCCACTATGATAAACAACGCTATTTATATATTTTAAATACAAATTGTATTAACATCTAGAATATATCATCTCAAACCCGAGAAGAAATACCAACGAATGTCTAGGTATTGTTGTTTAAACAAGATCAGTATACTTAGTTAATCTATACTACTGTATCAGGCCCAATAACATAAAGGTATACAACTTATTCTACAATAATATGATTAAGGAATTATAAAAAAAAACCACGTTGTTTTTCTTACTGGTATATTGTCATTAAATCCATACGACACTTATGTATATAAAGTCTTACAATGTATAGGCAAATATCTTCATATCTAATTTGAATGCTATTACTAATCTAATAAAGGGCTGTGTATATGAGTATAAGTGGGAACACTGTACTACGTTTTCATCAAATCGGTACTGCAACCGCTAAATGCCTAATAAAATATAGGCAAACAATTTAATCTAAAATAATAATCATTTTCATGGACCCTTACTATACAAAGCATAAACATGTATTATATAATTCATGATTGTATCGATAAAAGAATCATACTTAACAATAGTGGCGAACACTTTTAAAAATATATTTATCTTTTCCGTCAAGTAATATATTATATCACTTTCATGATTGCAATCACTAATATGATAAATGTATACTTAATTTGTAATCACATATGTGTTTATGTGGCATATGGTGATGTTGGAACTGTGTATGACGCTAAATATAAATACAATATTTGTGTGTGTGTTGGGGTGCATATTTATTAGTGTGTCAATTATTTGTTTTCTTCGTGAAAATATATTTAAAATTTCTGGTCGATCAAATCATAACACGCTTTCCCAGATACAGTCAATGTTAAGCCCGAATAATTCCTATCTAGGTAAGCACCAGATTGCACAATTTCTAGTCCAAAAATGCAAAAGCTCCCTACCGTGGGAGGGGGGACACCCCCCTCTCGGCTACGATCGGTCTCGGTCCCGTTTTTGTAAATTGCGCACCCCCTTGGAAAATACGGGCCTGCTTGATATGATTTGATATGATCTGACTTAGACAGGAATTACACATTCTTCAAGTAATAATGTATTTATAAGGTCATTGCAACATAAAAACCATAGATCTTACAAGAACGCGATGCCCCAGTGACCAGCGGCGAAGAAGGACGCTTCCTTGACGAGCGATAGCCCGATGAGGCAGATGGTCGGAGCCACGGAGAGCGGCCCGATGAACCGGAGCATCAAGCCGATTGCACCCGTGAAACCGACGATTACCTGTGCAGAAAATTAAAAATGATTTCATGGAATCTAAATATGCGACATTGTAAAATTGCAACGTAAAAAATAGTAAACACTTTCCGGGGTAAAATAAAAGTTAGTTGTGTTTGTATTAGTGTGAACATGACGATCGAGTGATGGGTAGGCCTACTGTTTTTTTTTGTTTTTTTTAATCTTTGCTGTTTACACCACAAACGATTATCTTTGCATCCCGGGGGGTCACTCCCAACATGACTGGCTACGCACCCGCGTCAAAAAAAAGGGTCGAAAGGGTATCATTTTCAGCTATACGGCGTCGACGACGTTTTCCTTTAAAAAAAGGGGTGGTTTTCAGCACTCATTAGAAAAACGCCAGAAAAGAGGTACCTTTTTCAGGTGCACACGTTTTCAACTATATGGCGTCGACGTTTTCCTTAAAAAAGGGTTGGTTTTCAGAACTCATTTGAAGAAAAAAACAACAACAAAAAGGGTACTTTTTCAGGTGCACAAGTTTTCAACGTTAAGGTCCATTTCAGAGGTTGATGGACACGGGTGGGTAGCATTTTTGTATGAGAGCGACCCCCCAGGATTTGCATGTAGATTATGATCAGAAATGTCTAAAACTTAACATGCAACAACAATGATCGTGCTATTATACGTACAGTATTTCAGATTATTAAAAACAGGTGTGTATTAATCAACATGGAAGCTGTCTACCCATTAATCTTGCGGGAATCACTACCTGAAAAATAGTAAAAGGGCCAGTAATCGATTCTCAAATTTATATAATGGTTTGAAAAGATTGTGCGTGAAATTTCGAATTTCCTACCTGGAAGAGAGAGGCCACCATGATGTCTCCTTGTATCTCCCTTAGTCTGCTCTGCCACTCCTCCGTCATATTTGCTCTCTCCTCCACTGATGCGTTCACTGCGCGGTAGCAAATTATATATCATTGTTTTCATTATTACGATTAAAGTGATGCATTAAACTTGTCAGATTCAAACAAAATCGGTTGGAGCTCTCATACTATACTCTTGCACATTGTTCGTTAGCTTCTGGTAATAGAAGAATGACATTGGTTGGGATGATTTTAAAGGGATGGTTGAGTTTTGGTCAAACTGAATTTTAGTAACCCAAACCTGCACAATAACATTACAAACTAATTGTTATATCTCCACCATGCTCGAAAGGTATACACAATTACAAACGACTAGGTAAAAACCCGGCTATCATTCAAAAAGAGCCGTTACAACTCAAGAGGGTGCTCTCTAAAAACCCATTGGTTTCAACTATTTTAAATTAAAACAAATTGTGCAGGTGATGTTTTGTTAAAGAGATATCATCGACAACTATTTAAAAACCTCTTTTGACATTTTTGAAAGAAGTGTATAAGCATTTTATGTATATTATGTTTAAAAAGTCAAGATATCGCCTGGACAGACGATATATAAATTGAAATATTTTGAAATCAAATTTTATAACCATGAGAGTATTCGAAATGAAATGATTCTCATTTCACATGTTGTATTCAATTAACTTTCCAATGGAAGTAAAACCAACCAATTTAGTGTCAAGGGGCATTTCGGGAAGTACCAATACTCAGGTGTACCTTTAAGCTGTGCTCATTCAACCATGACGTGATGGATATCTCTGATCTTTCACACAAAATGTACATTTGAATGTGGACATATTTAAAACGTCTTGATTAAGAAATTATGATGAATTGTTTAGAAAGGATTTACTTATTGTGTTATGTTTATAAGAAAAGTTATTTTGGGTGACGGTTCCCTTTAAAGTTAAAGGTAAAAGGCATGTAACGCTTGTTTTGTCGTACCGGACAGCGCGGGTGGACATTCACCCCGCACACTTAGTATTGCAAAGGTTGGCGCCAAGAATGAGAATGACCCTCCTTGGACGATGGGTAATCTGGATAAAGATAAAAATAGAACATACCCGATTAATTGACATCATTTATCAATGGTAATATCAATATAACTGCATTATATATAAAGCGCGTGTGAACATGGTACAATAAAGTCATATCAAATATACCGTGGCCTTTTCAAAAGCCCCCTGATCATCTGAAAGTGTGTATCGATATTTTAAAGGAAGCTGACTAGACATATTTTAAATGATTGAAAATGAGCAAAGATAAACTAGGTGTTTATTTTTCTCGAACCCGAGACCTCCAGATTGCTAGACCGGTGCTCATCCATTAAGCCACAAAGACCCTTGGTGAAGCCTATTTTTATTCGCTCATTTTCAATCATTTAAAATATTTCTAGTCAGTTTCCTCTACGTTTGAATTCAATTAATAAAAAGGTTTAATCCCGCGCACTTTCTTTAGTAAAGTTGATTTAATTATCCCTGGGTTAGTGCCCGGTTTATATAGCTTCTGATTAATTGAGCAATAAAAAGGATTTCATGGGAACGTCCCCCATTCAAGGGGATTTGTGGCTCAATGGTTGAGCACCGGTCTAGCAATCCGGATGCCTTGGGTTCGATTCCCGGCGAAGCCTATTTTTCTTTGCTCATTTTCAATCAATAATGTCAAGGATTACATTGCCACCAAGTCCCCATCCAACCCATCTCTGGGCCCTGTTGCATACAATTGTTCCAATTGTTGTTTGTATTGGACTATTGTAACAAGGTACACAGTATACCTGAGACCGATACAAAGTGGATCCGAGACCAATAAAAAGTGGACCCGAGACCAATAAAAAGTGCCCCCAAGACCGACAAAAGGTGGACCTTTCTGAATTGGGAGGGGGGGGGGGGGGGGTGTGCACCCCCCTCCCTGGCAACAGGCCTGAACTAAAAAAAAAAAACACACAAGCACGTACCGACTGCCAACGGTTGTTTGGAGCAAAGTGGCGATACCAGAGACGAAGAAGATGGTGGCGATGAGTTGTGCGGTAATCACATGATTATCGGCGATGCAGATCGCCCCGGACAGAATGAGCGGGACCGCTACAGTCGATCCCACCATTGTCAAGTAGTGCTGAAAATGGCACATATAATAAAATCGTGAATAATATGAAATTAAAGTAATACTGGATAATACATAAATAGATAGATAGATAGATAGATAGATAGATATATATATAGATAGATATATTTTTGATGGTCTTCAAACATACAAATGTTGTAAAGAAATGTGTCATCCATTGGCAAATGGCAAGAGAAGGCAATAATAACAATAATAACAATTATGTACATCTTTTATAACAATTATAACAATTTCTATAAACATTTAAAAAACATTATTTACTTGTAGGCATGATCACTTGCATGCCGTTACACATCAACAACAACAACTAATTATACCTATTTGGTTACATCTGGTCACTGGACTAATGAACTTTATACAATATTTCATATACCATCATGTAATTAAATTATTCCATACTCATATAATGCAGTTGACTCAGACTAAACTAACGAACTTCATACATTATGCCATTAATCATCATAAGAATAGTTACCCTCTTTTAAAATCATTCTAGACATAAGTGAAATTTATAGTATTAAAAAAAAAAAATTATATGTAATAATTAAATGTGGTATTTAAAAATGTTAATTACTACAATAAGTCAGATTTCAACGATTAAAAACATGTAAAAACAATCGCTTGTACGCATGATCACTTGCATGCCTACACAACAACACATAATTATACCTATCTGGTCACTGGACTATAAAATAAACATGACAATTAAAAAGTACAGTGTTATCGACATGATGCGGTTTGCACTGGCGTATGTATGCGGAAATATATTTTGTTCAGTTTTATTTATGTATTTATTTATTCAGTCTTCTTTAAAAACACAGGGTAGCCCCATTCAGTGCCACAAAGGCCTGCTTTACAAGAGGGCCCTGTATCAGATGGAATATACAAAGTATACATTAAAAAACACAACATAAAGATATTAATACATACAAAACATACATACATTAATAACTTGGCAATTAAAATAAAGTTACATCGGGGGTAAGACAAATTAAAAATATCTATTTTTATTCATTTTTATTTATTTATTTATTTATTTATTTATTTTTTATTTATTTTTTTTTGGGGGGGGGGGATCACTTTCCATCCCTTGAATCGAAATACCACCCCCGGTCACCGAGGATGCAGACAGTCGATCCAACCATTGATAATATCAGCTCCCTGATCAAACCATCGTCAGGTAGTTCTGCAAATGGTACATGGAACATGATTAAAGTATTACTAGGGGGGGGGGGGGGGGAGAGGGAAAAAAGAAACAGAATACGAAAGAGTGAATAATTGAACGATATATTATTTGATATGTTTCATTTTTTGCACTGCATGGCGTAGATATGCAGAGATGTATTTTGTTCGGGGGGGGGGGGGGGGTGGAATGAATAGATCACCCCCTCCCCTTAAAGGGACTTAGTAACATTGTCAAAATCCTCAAAATCAAATTGGAAAACTAGCAGTTCTCTCATACCTTGTTTTGTTCGTATT
Source organism: Echinarachnius parma (assembly GCA_037951105.1). NCBI lineage: Eukaryota > Metazoa > Echinodermata > Echinoidea > Clypeasteroida > Echinarachniidae > Echinarachnius > Echinarachnius parma. The sequence continues at coordinate 20,438 of JBAMJV010005100.1, read as the reverse complement.
GACAAAAAAACATGGGACAGGTTTCGGTTTTTTTTTTTTCAAATTTCCCTTTCGTTACAAAGATATGAACGATTGGAGTTTTCAGATAATAAAAAATCCGTTGGAGTTTTGAAACCGTGTACAAAGTGAGTGCTGTGAGTTAGTGAATATCACTTTGCATTGTTGCTCATTACTCGGCCATATAACGTCTATTTGACTTGGAATTTTCACACAATAGCCTGTGGACATAATAGATAACAATAACATTATATCAACCAATCATCACTTTTTGCACATGTCAACAAAGTTACTAGATCCCTTTAAACATGGTGAACGAAATATCATCCCGGAAAGGTTGCAGTCGATCCAACCATCGCCAGGTAGTGCTGCAAATTACACATGGAACATAACAACAAACATATATAAAAACAAGTTATACTGGAAATGAAAGAACAGAATATGAAAGAGGACATTGATAATGCATAATCTTACACTGGCGTTGATCTGCGGAAATGTATTTAGTTCAGGGAGGGTGAATGAATAAATTACAACCCCTCCTCACATCCACACCCCGCCCCTCCTCCCCTTTTACGAAAGAAACCACTCACATACCTACGCCAGTGGTGCTTTGCTATCTTCCTGCGCGTACTATGCTTAAATATGTTTTGTTTAAATAGAAGGATTTAAATAGGTCAGGAATTAGAGCATCATAATAGTATTTATCTCTCCTCCCCCATCTCTCCCCTCTCGTGCTCTCTTACCTGAAATCCAAGTAGGATTGACGCGTACCAGGGTGGGGTCTCCTCGATGCTGTAGGTCAGGTCTCGCCTCAGGTTTCTTAGTATCGTTCCCGCATCCTCACTCGTGACAACAATTCCTCCATCGTTACCATGGTTGCCAAGTGATGCGGGCTCTCTTGTTGTTACCATGACAATATCAACTTCATCCGTCCCGTCAAACGTTGAAATTTCCTCCTAGTTAACAAAATGTTGAAGAAAAAGGAGAAGATGGAACAAAATTAAAAGAGAAAATGGCGAAGATGATACATATACTACTACTACTACTACTACTACTACTACTACTACTACTACTACTACTACTGCTACTACTACTACTACTACTACTACTACTACTACTACTACTACTACGACGACTACTACTACTACTACTACTACTACTACTACTACTACTACTACTACTACTACTACTACCACTACTGCTACTATTATTACTACTACTACTACTACTACTACTACTACTACTACTACTACTACTACTACTACTACTACTTCTCCTCCTACTACTACTACTACTATTGCTACTACTACTACTACTACTACTACTACTACTACTGCATAATTACTATATATTTCCTCTTTTAAATTCATCTTCACTCATCATTTCAACTTCATAATTATTAACAAGTCTCCTCCTTCTTTTCTTGTACTTATTCCATAATACCACTCTTTTTTTTTGTAATCCTAATGTATGATCGGTGAACATTAGAACAGTGAATATTACAATTATATCGGAATAAACAAAACAAAGTTACATTTATAGTTTATTACCTTTTTGTACTGTGCTTTATCACCTTCCATCGTATAGGCAGTGCGGTGTAAGTACAAATGTACGACAGAACGAGTCGGCGTCGAATGAAAGTGAATCGAAATAGCGGAGCCTGTATATTATTCGAGCTGGATCGATGGACAGTCAAAAGGGTTCCAAATTGAAAAGATGGTGTATCGAATGGTCCACTATACTACAAAAGGAGAGGGTCGAACCAGCAATACCAGAACCAAATTCTTTCGCGTTGAAGTATACTAGGCTATATATGCTCCTTGATATGTATATAGTGGAGGTGCCTCAAGTGAACACATTTTGCGTGCTAATGAAAACATCGATTTCATGCATTGCTATATACAGTATAGTCAATTAGAGCCAATTAGAGACAGAACTACATGTATTCAAAGAAGTAAGTTCTATATCATTATGCCACCTCGTGTTTATATATGCCCCCGAGTGAACTCGGACAATGGGTTCAAACTTTATAATCACGGGGGCTGAGGTCATTTGCCCAATTAAAGGTTCCCTGAAATCCAAATGCAAGTTGCTTTCAACGAGTGTGTAATAGTGTATAAATCAACTTTTTGTTAACTATTTTACCTACATATGTTTTGTATTTTTAAACAAATATTAGCAATTATTTTCTTCAGTTTGCCATGGCCCATCTCTCTAAAAATATATATATATATATATCCATTTAATTTGTAATGATAATTTGTAATTCTTAATTACTAAAATTATGTACCAATTATGTATTACCAAAACTGTACTATCCCTTTAATGCATTACGGACCTATACAGTATTGCCTTACACAGGGTACCACTTTCAACAACAACCTTTCTCTCACTTAAAGGGTGACTAAATTACAAATGCATGTTGACTTTTGTTGATCTGTAATAATGAATACATCACATATCTTTTGACTTTTTGATGTACATTTGTGTCATATTGTTTATATTATTTATTTTATTACTTTTATTCTACCTGCTAAGCCCCACCCCTAAAAAAAAAAACATCCAGAAGCTTATGACTTTTCTGACATATGCCAGTCAATTTATCAGTCAGCTAGATGAACAAAATACATTGGTGACTACCTGTTCACAATAGCATTGCATGTTCTCATTGAAACCCTTATTTTCATGGTGAGTGGGCATTGTATACGAACATGCAATGCTATTGTGAACAAGGTGGTCAGTTGAGGGAAGGGACATACAAAATCGGTTCAGAAACGGCTGAAATATCCATAAACATAACCATTTGTAATAATTGTGGGGCCCCACAAATATTAAATAATTTTGAACCAGCCGTTATTTTTTTTTTTAATGCTTCCTCTTTTCAAAAAATGACAAAAGAGGCGTTTAAATAGTTGTTGATTATCTCTCTATAATTATATCTAATCACTATTTCAACAAAACATCACATGCACAATATTTTATTTTAAATGGTTGTAATACTTGTAACCAATGAGTTTTTAGAGAGCGCCCTCTTGAGTTGTAACGGCTCGTTTTGAATGATAACAGGCTTTTCAATTAGTTGTTTGTAATTTTGTATTCCTTTCGACCATGGTGGAGTTATAACTATTAGTTTATTATAATGTAATGGTGAAGGTTTTGGTTACTAAAATTCAGTTTGACCAAAACTGTATACTTTCTTTACCAAAACTCAACTATCCTTTTAATTAGCACTTTAGGCCAGAACAACTTAGTAGAATACCGACCTATACCTTTAAGTGAGAGAACAAAGAAGTTATTATAGTGAACCGTCATGATTTGACAAATTGGTTGTATATGATTGAATTATAAAATATCAATCTTTGAAATCACTTTAACATGAATAAACGTGTCAAACGTACCAAAACTAGACTCAGAAAATGGAATATACATGTAGGTGATCGAACGAAATATGTGTATAGACCAGAGGTGATATGATTGTTCTTATTTCGAAAAAAAAAAATCTTCATTATATATTTTGGAGATTCGTGACATTCGGCAGAAATATCGCCAGCATGCATCAGGTAGCCTGCCGACTTCTTGAAGTTAGCGAGGCGAAGCGTGATAATGTGTCTTATTTCTAAATCGTCTCCTACACTTAGCCAAGTAGCAACATATATTATTTAGACTATTAAGAACAATGATACAACAAAACAATTTAGAAGAGTCAGGTTATTCCTTATGTTTGCTCTTGTTTTGATAATTTCTCATGTATTTCTTTGTTATTGTAACTTATGTATTTTACTGTTATTGTTATTTTGTTTAATGTTATTATAATTGAACTATTTTTACCCTCAACACCTAATATGAAAATAAGACCAAATAACCAATGATTTATCTCTTTTTAGGAAAAAACTATGATTCCTTTGAGCCACTACTTCTGCTCCAGGACACAGATGTGGATGGGCTGTGGAAGAAGTTCAGGGACACCACGAATGACATCACCGAAGAAGTAGTTGGCTTCAAAAGATCCAAGCAAGTCAAGGGTCTCCCAGAAGAGGTTCGAAGGCTTGTGAACACAGGAGGAAGGCAAGAATTCTCAAGCTGAACGAGCCCTCGGTCCGGAACAAGAAAGATTACAATAAACTAAACAAGACTGTCAAGTATGAAGTGAAGAAGTGGAAGAAGAAACTTCTCAACACTGAAGTGGAAGAAATGGAAATCGCTCACTCAAAGAACAACAGCCACGAGCTCTTCAAGAAGGTGAAGAAACTTGCTGGTGAAAGAGACAAGATGCAACCTGCAGCGAAGAACAAAGAAGAAAACGGCTCCCACAGAGGTGTTGAATTGCTGGGAAGAACACTTTAGCTCTCACCTGAACATGCAATTTCCAAGAGATGAAAATGTTCTCCACGCCATACCTGACCCTCAACCTACAGACACCCTAGTGAACCCTTCACAATCGGAGAAGTACAAGCAGCAATTAAACAACTGAAAAACAACAAGGCCTGCGGCTGGGATAAAATTGCTGCAGAAACCCTGAAGGCTGGTGGTCTAGCAATGAGACAACTCCTGCTTCACATTATCAACACGGCATGGTCGGAAGGTAAAACACCAGAGGACTGCAGCAAAGGTCTCATCACTCCAGTGTTCAAGAAAGGAGACAAACTAGATCCAGCGAACTACAGGGCCATCAAATCTTGAACTTGAAGCAGCATGTATATCTACATTTGCAGATGATGGTGAACAAAACTATTAAAGATTCTTATTCTATTTGAAGATACCTGTGAATTTATAGACTATAAATCAATTATTTGTTCATATACGTGGTGACTGAACAGAACGTTTAGGTTTGTTTTCCTGTCTAAACTAGAAATTGTATTCTCTCATTCTTTCATATAATACATTCGTGTTATTAACATTCTTAACGACATATATTTTGTGATTGACGTTCTTTGTAAACGTTGTTTCCAAATTAAAGTTTATAGATATCAAATAATTGGGTATTATGTTAATTATATCGTAATTGAATGAAACAAATTATAGAAATGACAATAACATTAACTAAATCTTGAACTTGAAGCAGTATGTATATCTACATTTGCAGATGATGGTGAACAAAACTGTTAAAGATTCTTATTCTATTTGAAGATACCTGTGAATTTATAGACTATAGATCAATTATTTGTTCATATACGTGGTGACTGAACAGAACGTTTAGGGTTTTTTTCCTGTCTAAACCAGAAATTGTATTCTCTTATTCTTTCATATAATATATTCGTGTTATTAACATTCGTAACGACGTATATTTTGTGATTGACGTTCTTTGTAAACGTTGTTTCCAAATTAAAGTTTATAGATATCAAGTAATTGGGTATTATGTTAATTATATCGTAATTGAATAAAACAAATTATAGAAATGACAATAACATTAACTAAACCTTGAACTTGAAGCAGTATGTATATCTACATTTGCAGATGATGGTGAACAAAACTGTTAAAATTCTTATTCTATTTGAAGATACCTGTGAATGTATAGACTATAAATCAATTATTTGTTCATATACGGCGTGACTGAACAGAACGTTTAGGTTTTTTTTTCTTTCCTGTCTAAACCAGAAATTGTATTCTCTCATTCTTTCATATAATATATTCGTGTTATTAACATTCGTAACGACATATATTTTGTGATTGACGTTATTTGTAAACGTTGTTTCCAAATTAAAGTTTATAGATATCAAATCAAATCAAATCAAATCAAAGTAATGGGGAATTTATGCTTAGATATGTTTAATGTCATATTTTCTAGCATTCACTTTTCACTTGTTGTTATGTACTTTGTTTTCACTGATTGCCATATGTCAATAAAAAAAAAAATACACCCACACTCTCAATGTTGACACGATTAATTTTATATGGTTTATATTACATGAGAAATGGAATGTTCACATACAGGCTAAAATATGTCGATGAGTATTCGGGTATATCACTATAGTCGATACTTTTTATACTGACATGCCGATAAAATGTGTGAAGATGATGTTACACAATCAGTTGGGTGCGTTTTTGTTTGTGTGTGTGAGTATGTACGTGCGTGTGTGTGTGTGAGTGCGTGTATATGCGTGTGTGTGTGTGTGTGTGTGTGTGTGTGTGTCTTTGTGTGTGTGTGTGGGCGTGTGTATGTGTGTGTATTTTAATGTATGTTAAGCCCGGCGCAGACAGAGCCGACTCGACCCGATCCGACTGGTTTTAATCAGGCTAGAGTTGGGCCCGGTCGGTCGGAGCAGATTTATCGTGTTGAATCGGCCCCAACTGGCATCCGACTGTCTCTCGACTGGCAAAATGTGTGTCGCGAGGCACTGAAAACTGATCCGATCGGAATGACAACCAGTCGAGTCGGCTCTGTCTGCGCCGGGCATTACATGTTACAGTTTGAGTGTATTTCAATGTGTGTTATGCCCGGCGCATACAGAGCCGACTAGACCCGATCCGACTGGTTTTCAGTCGGTTCAGCTCAGTATACGTTGCCTTAGGACTCCCATTTTTGCCGATCAAGAGCCAGTTGGAGACCATTCAAGGCCGATGCAATGCAACATGTTGAATCGGCTACGACTGAGCGAAACCGACTCTAGCCTGACTGAAAACCAGTAGGATCGGGTCGAGTCGGCTCTGTGTGCGGAGGGCTTTACATGTAATTTTGTATGGAATGGTGTACCGTGATCAACAATCATTCACTGCCTTTACTATCTTGTAAATTATCCCGTTAAGATATATACCATTCACTAAAGCATGGTAGAATGATAATCATTAGTTTAAAAAAATGATAAACGCACCAGTTTTATCCATGACTAAGATCAAGATATACAAGAAATTGTATTTCCTTCTATGAGTGTAATTAATATTTATTAAAGGGATAGTACAGTTCTGGTCAGGTCAAACTGAATTTTAGTAACCAAAACTTGCATCATATCATTATAAACTAATAATCATAACTCCACCATGCCCTAAAGGTATACAAACCTAAAAACGGCCAAGTTAGAAGACTGTTGCTATTCAAAAAGCAGCCGTTAAAACACAAGAGGGTGCTTTCTAAAAACGTATTGGTTTCAACCATTTGTTATGAAAAATTTCCAGGCTGTGACATGTGATACAGGTAACGGTTCCATGCCAGTGCCTTTTTCAGTTCTGTCAGTAAGGTAACCTCATGGATATTGACATGTCAACGGAGTAGGGTATTCAAGTAATCCCGTGTGTTATTTTTGTTAATTTTGACAGATTTTCAAGATATGACCGTGTGAAAAATTATAAGTTTCTTTTTTAGCCCAGTGTATTTCAATAAAATATATCGAATTGCATTATATGTCATTGTCCTGGCAGCCACATCAAAAATAACTTTCCAATCTCCAATTCCGATTTTCCTTAAATGTAAATGATAGACTACTTCTTACCAAAGTATTTGATCTTTTGAACAGTATACAAATAAATATACTTGAAAAACAAAACTAACATTCTAAACGTTTTCTGGTGTATAAATTGCGCTAAGATAACTGAAGTTGTCTTAAAAGAAGTATTTACTCATAGGAATATCATGTTAAATTCTTAATTTCTATAATTAGCTTTTTCGTGATTTTATATCGAACAATGTCTAAAATTTCCCAAATATTTTCAATTTTATATAAAAACTTTTATTATTAACTTGTCATAAAAAATCATCCTCTTTCCACTTCTTCTGCATCGCAGTAAATATGTCATATACATTGTATCCTAAGTAGATTTGAATATTCCAATAAAGGGTTTTAATTTGTGAAAGTTTAGTTTAAAAATCTTGGTTGACTCTTCATTAAATCCGTGATGTTACACAAAAACAACTCCATATTGAAACTGTACCAAACGACTTCACATAATTTCACTTTTCATAGAAACGCATCTTCCCCCTACACAGAAAAGTAGATTTTTCCTGGATTCAAGGTAAAACTTCTTACACTGCATGGTCTGATGAAATCCAAGAAGATTTAAAATAAACAAGTTAAAATTAAAGTCCTTCCCGTGCCCATATCGAAATAGATTACAGATCTTCTATACAAGTTTTGGTTCCTTGTTTAAACGAGAGGTGCTTTGTTTATAATAATCCTTAAAAAAAACACACAAAAATCACTCCTTTCAAAGATAATTTATCAAACGGAACGTTTACTTCTATGACCAAAATAATGAATCTACTAACTCCTTCATATTATGATGTCATGCATCGAACTAATTCTTTTGACAGTGTTATTTCAGTGAGATTTATTTGTCTTTAGTTATTTATCACTTATCCAAAATAGTGATTGATTGATTGATTGATCGATTGATCGATTGATTGATTGATTGATTGATTGATTGATTGATTCATTGATTCATTCATTCATTCATTGATTGATTGATTGATTGCTTGATTGATTCATTCATTGATTGATTGATTGATTGATTGGTTGATTGATTGATTGATTGATTGATCGATCGATCGGTCGGTTGGTTGTGTTGGTTGGTTGGTTGGTTGTTAGGTTGGTTAGTTGGTTGGTTGGTTGGTTGGTACATTGGTAGGTTGGTCGGTTGGTTGGTCGGTTGGTTGGTTGGTCGGTTGGTTGGTTGGTCGGTTGGTCGGATGGTCGGTTGGTTGGTTGGTTGTTCCCTGAGGTGGCCCCCTTCATCCTTAGATCCCCGCTTCGTATATAATCATCTGATCATGTGATTAGTTATTATCACATGATGAAATTGCTGTCAATAATTGTGATGTACATATTTCTGTATGTACAGCGCTTGAAACACATGCAGCACGCGCTTTATAAAATTTGTTATACTTATTATTATTTGAAGGTTATGTTAATAATTGCCCAGACAAAGTCAATAAGACATGGCGAGAGCCAAGCGATGTCATAAAAGTTAATAAATAGCGAAAGAGAGCGCGTTTATACCCAAGGTTAGTTTGCTATTGCTGTACAGGGTGGCCCAAAAAAGGAACGGCATACTTCCCGAAATGTTAGGAAGAATGACTAGTTTTACCGGGTGGGGAATCTTTCATTGTGCAAAATAAGACCAAGATCAGCTATTTGGTTTAGTTTTCGTTCTAGGTCTCGTTGTATGATCCATGTCAGGGTTCAAATTTCACTGATTTCAACACAACTTTGGAATGTTATTTCGCATATTTCGCTTGTCATAGGTCGAAGTGAACAATACATCTGCATTCATTAGCTGAACCACAAATTGTAGAATGCTCACTAACAATGTGTATTATAAGACAAGCAAAAGATGCCAAATAACAGGCCATTTTTTTAAAATCCAAGTTGGTCAAATTGGTCAAACCTGACATGGGGTCACAAATTGCGACCTCGAACGAAAACTGCTTAACTTAAATGGCTGATCTTGGTATTATTTTTCACAGTGAAAGATTCACCACCCGGTGACACTAGTCATCTGTTCCGATTTATTTTGGCCACCCTGTATAGTAATAGCAAACAAATATTGGGTATAATAGCTCTATCTTTCACTATAACGCAATAATCAGTAACATAATAATTACGATGCTAATATTTACCCAAAATATAAGTCCCGTGATATTATCCAAACTGCAGTCTACGGAAGTGCATGTTATAACAAAATCAGTTAGTCCTAAATGGGTTAAAATGGATGCTGGAAGGACAAGTTCACACGCAACACGCGTAGAAAGCCAAACAAGCAATTTTGCTATCACGAACTAATCCCCAATCAAACATAATATATGATGGGAATATTGACAGACTGTATTATTTGGGGGGGAATATCATGTTTCATGGCTCATGGTGATGACTGTTATCCAAACTGTACCTGAAAATGTTCATAAAAGTCTACCGAATTCGACTATATTCGACATCTCATCATTCTGACGATCTGAAGCACACCAGACCAGACCACCCCAGAGCATCACTCCGAGTCTAACCTGCAACCAACCGACTTTAACTGCTTCGAATCTTCATTGACGAAGTTATAGGTAAGATTTATTCTCCATCTGTTTGAAACCATCCCAAGCTTACATACACCATACTATAACAGGCTCCCATTATTTTTTCGAATTGGTCTCAAAGAAATTTCTGGCAGAATTGGAAGCCCCTCGCTCCCCATCCATTTGCATGTTTTAATGGTACTATAAGTCAGTTTTTGTCATTTTATCGATTTACAACTTGCATTAATTTGGGTGATCCCTGGCAGTTGAATCAACGTTTCAAGGTGTACTTCAGGTTTCATAATTATAGGTATTATCATAAGTCAAAGGGTCACGCCAATACAGCATATCCAAAATAAAACGGAATGGCATAATTCCCATAAAATAGGGACGAGACCATTTGTTTCATTATATATGGTATATATTTATATTATTAAAAACTAATACCAATATCAGCCATGTTGGTTTAAGGGATAGTACATTTCTGGTCACACTGAATTGTAGTGACTGCTTGAATGTAAGAAGAAAAAAAAAACATGTAAACGGCCATATTACGGGGTTGTTTTCATTCAAAAAGCACCCGTTAACACAAGGGGCACCCTCCAGGCAGCTGAGAGTTTCAACTTTTCTTTCTTTTTAAAAACAAAAGTTAATGTGATGTCTGGTTAAAATAATTACTCAATAGAGAGGCCATCTTAAAGCCGCTTTGTTATGTCTTTAAAATCTGTAGGATTTATACATATTTTTCCCTATTATTGAATACATGGTGGGCCCCAAGATTTATTCCTATCAGATATATTTATATTTATGTTTGATTCAATCTGTTTCTGAACTATCTTGAAACAATAAGTTTATTCGGTATTGAAAATGTTTCTTTTCCTCAAATGTTACACTTAGTTTCTTATAACATCACAATAAAATCATTTCTTAAAGCGCCCTCTAAACCAAAACGGTACTGTTCCTTTAAGCAGTTCTTCTTCTAGGTCATACTTGTTATATGTCAGGTTCAAAATTTGTCCAATTTAAACAAACATTCCAAAATTGGCATCTCCTTTTTTCGATATAGCGGATAATGATTTAGGTTCCCAAAGGCCACTACTCTTCTAAGACTAATTTGGACATAACATGGTGTACTTAAATGGATAGTTGAGATTTGGTATAGAGGGCGCTGTACGAATTAATTTGTTTGTCAGGTAATGTAAAACTGAGTGTCTAATTTGAAAGAGCATACAATTTTAATGACAAAATAAACTTTATTTTATCAAAATTTGTTCAGAGCCGGCTGAAATATCCATAAATAAAACCATTTGTAATTATTGTGGGGTGCCACAATAATTAAATAATTTTGAAGCAGCCGTAGAAAGAAAAAAAAAGTGGTTACGGTACACTTTTCAAAAAATTACAAAAGATGTTTTTAAATAGTTGTTGATGATCTCTCTGTTTAATCTTTTTAACAAAACATCATATGCACAATTTTAAAATGGTTGAAACCAATGAGTTTTTAGAGAGCGCCATCTTGAGTTTTAACGGCTCTTTTTTAATGATAGCAGGCTTTTTACTTAGTCGTTTGTAGTTTGTTATACCTTTCGAGCATGGTGGAGTTATAACTATTAGTTTGTAATGTAATGGTGCAGGTTTTGGTTACTAAAATTCAGTTTGACCAAAACTGTACTCTCTATACCAAAACTCAACTATCCATTTAAATTCAAGTTAGAAACAAATATAAAGCAATATATCAATATATTCTTTCTTCTTACTGGCAGGTATACAAAGTTAAAGCAAGAAACAATGTTTGATCTAGATTTATAACAATTCAATTAAATTCAATTCATTTTTATTTCCACACAGAGGCCAATATGGCCTATCAAAGGTGTATCCTAAGAAATATAAATTCAATATATATAATTATATCGAAATTGATTGCAAAGACCAAAAAGCCAAAAAACAAAACAAGATAAGCAGTGACAAACATGGCAAAACTGCAACGTACAAAACCGGGAAATGGCAAGTTATGAATCTTTGTTATTGGGTGCAACTATATGAAATAATAAGTAATTTCTTTTTGAAATGTCCAAGTATGGGGCAATTTCGTATTTGACCGATATACATAATTGTGGAGCGAGAAAATTGTACTTAAAATTTGGAATCTGAATGTTATTTGATAGTCGGGTATCATATGGAACAATGTCCCTAATTTTATGAAAACAACTCTCTAACACAATACTGTACCCTGGTGTAAGGGCGTGGCTATCTAGCAGCATGCGGGGTGTGTACAGATTAACGTGCTTAACTGAAAATGCCGCTTTTGGGGTATTTTCGCTTTGGACTTTCCGAATGACACAAAATACAATTTTCTTAAAATAGATAACATGACTGAGCTAAAACATCTTACACAATCTGCTGATAGAATAATAATTTAGTTTTTTACTCGTAAAACAGTGACGGTGTGAATGATTTCTGCACGCACAGTAAGTTAGATCTATGTTCAGGATGTTGGAAATGTGTAACTGGCTGCAGACGGCGAAGAATAGCCACGCCACTATATAGACAAGGCTTTACTCCCGGGTACGATACCGTTCAAATGTTGATTCGGCTGTTTTCCGTCTAAAAAACACAACAAATGAGTGGGTTTAGATTAAATCACTGTAGACATAGCAGAACTTATTGGCCCCGATATAAAGTACACAAGGGGATACAAATACATGTTGAGTGTTCCTTGACGCATCTATGTGATCAAACATGATACTAACCTAGGCGCATATTCATGAAACCCCGATAGCTTAGTTCCATGATATCATATAGTTTACTGAGTAACAATCAATTATAGCTGGTTTAGCCTTCGGTACCTACTTATTATAACCCTAGTTATTTACTTTGGAGGGTCATATGTTAAAGCCAAATAACCGTATTGGGAAAGTTACTGAAAACATCTATATTGGCCAAACTAATTGATCAATAGTGTTGAATTAGTAAAACAAACGCTTGTGCGGTAACATTCGAATCTTAACCGCAATTCAAGTCGTCAGCACGCAAGTGAGATTTGACCTAAATTCACCGCCCGTTCGTGCTGCCTCGCTGGGCTGGAGATCGGTTCGACAAGCCCGATATGTCTTGCACACGTGCGCTCGCATAGCTTTCGCACGCAGCGTATGCGGTTGAATTGAATGATCTGTATTGAACAGATCGCTGTATTTCGAACCTTTTAACATGTTTAATGCTCAAATAGTCAATTTCAAAGCAGTTTTTGCCAAAGCTTTACAATAAAAGATATGTTATCGTATATTCTTTCACATAGTTGGTGATTAAAGCATATTTTTCATTTGTTTGCAAACACTCTATTAGGTCTTTGTTTGTGCATGCCATGTACCCTCTCGTTGGAATCGACCATTTTTTTTTATTTTTTTTTTTATTGACAAACTGTCATACAAAAAATATATACAAACGAAATATAATTTGTTAATACATCAAAATATGTTATAGTTTACAAAAATAAGAACAAGTAGGTTAAAGACAAAGTGAGAACAAACAACACAAGCTGTTATAGTTTACACAAATAAGAACAAGTAGGATAAATACAAAGTGAGAACAAAATAATTAATGCTGACTTCAAAGAATATTGCATCTTCATGTTTTTTCCAAAACATTTCCTTACTAAGTTTACTTCTCCATTTTGTTTCCTCCCCAAAAAGCACATATATCTTTGTAAAATTTAACTGTGTTTGCTCTCTAAATAAAATAAAGGATCATAAATTTATTAACACATTTTGAAAGAGTAATTTGTTTTAATGTTTACCTCCTTTCCTACCTACAATAATATCTTCGTACTCAACTTTCACCTTTTCAGTGCCTATTTTAATCTTTGAACAAAACTTACTTAATTTCTCGCAAATTAACTGACAAAAAATACAATCAACGAATAAATGATAATAATTGTTAACACATGTTACATTTAAAGGGACGTAGTAACATTGTCCAATCCTAGAAGGCCAACTGAAGTTCGAGCGGTTCCCTCATACCTTGTTGTATTCGTACTAACAAAAAAAGCAAATTTTCCTTTCGTTAAAATGATATTTACGATTGAAGTGTTCAGATGTTAAATTATCTACTGGACCGCAAAAACCGTGTACAAAGTGAGTGAAATGAGTTAGTAAATATCACTTTGCATTGTTGCTCATTACTCGGCCATATAACGTCCATTTAACTTGAAATTTTCACACAACACCTAGTGGACATATCAAATAACAACCTTGACAAGGTTATGCTATTTCACCTTTTAAAACATTCTTCCATATTTGTGGTATACAGCTCCATATCAATTTAGATTCAATAAATAATTAACTTTCACTTTGATTATGGCTTTAATTCGTTTTATATCTAATTCACCTACTTCGTTTACAATGTCACCAATTACTAATATGTTAGAGGAGACCCAATGTTTCCGATAAAAACATAATTTTGTATGCTTAATGTGTGTGTTACCCCATAATAACTGTTGCCTTATTTAATTTACAGTGTTACATTATTATAATAGTATTATTGTTTCACATTTTACAGCTATAATACTTTGACGATAAAATATTGGTAATTTTTGAAGTTCCTTTAAATCGTTCTTTTTATCAAGTGACATTTTTGAAACTAACATTTTGGCCCAAAACTATTCAAATATAACTTTGGGAGTATATTCCAAACAAAATTATGATCCTCCTTATCAAATAACCTTTGCATCTATAAAGTCTTCAGTGCAAAACTTTGCAATATACAGTCAGGCATATTTAAACCTCCCTTTTCAGTATTTCCAATAATCGTTTTCCTTTTCACTGTACCTCTTCCATTCCATAACAAATAATACATTCATTTTTCAATGTTTGTATTAATATAATCGAAAGTTGGAATAACAGGCATAATACATGTTAAATTTGAAATAACTCGTGTTTGTAAATACAGTCAAACCTGTCTATAGCGACCGCTCGATCAAAGGACCGGCAAAAAGTGGTCGGTGTAGATGGGTGGTCTCATTAGACAGGTGGGCGGCCATTTTGAGTTTCTGGTCGCATATTGTGCCTATGCACATGTGTAATTAATTGCCATCTGTACACACACCTGTCCAGTGGACAGTTTAACATCTGAACACTTCAATCTTAAATATCTTTTAAACGAAAGGGAAATTCGAAAAACCGAAACCTGTCCCATCTTCTATTGTTAATACGAATACAGCAAGGTATAATATTATAAGGGAACCACCACCATTACAATTTGATTGTGAGGATTTGGACAATGTTACTAGATCCCTTTAAAATAGACTCCTACCAGATTTCTAACTATTAAAGTCGTACAATACTCTTACCCGTTCAGGGACCCTTTGCAGGAAGATGCAATTAATGGTAAGTCACATCACGTGTTTTAGATGCGCAAATCTGATTGGTTGAAACGCGTAAATTTTCTGACTTACAATCAATTGTAACTTACAATCGATTGTATCTCTTTCATCAACGGGGCCTAGGACTGATTAGTCTAGGTTCTATACTCTGTATACACCTTTCCTCCATATATCGCGTAACCCGGTGCATCTGTACGCCCGGTAAATCTGTACGGACACAGAGTATATGAAAACTTGGCAAGGCGATGGAATTCGAGTGGATTTTCACGGCGGGCATTAGTCTTCAATATGAGTTGCATTATGGACATTGTACTCTGTGAATAACAAAATAATGAACAAAGTGAGAATCCCATTGTAAAATGATAATGTGTTTCATTAGTGGTTGTATAAAAAGGGAAAACAACATTGAATACAAGTGTTTTTACAATAAACTACTAAGTTTGAAGTGAAGATTTTCGGCTGACATTTGTAATTTGGTTTGCAAAACACAGACTACGCTCTGAACCCACTCGATTACAGCAGAAATCGCGATCACGATATTTTGACTGTGAAGTTTATGTGCATGCATGCTAGTGAATTGCACAATGTGAGTGTGTGAACTTTTTCTATATGGAAAGTGGGCATTCCTACTCGAAGAGAGCAGAAGAGGAGAGAGAGGAAAGAAGGGAGATGTGGTGTGTGTGTGTGTGTGTGTGTGTGGGTGTGTGTGTGTGTGTGTGTGTGTGTGTGTGTGTGTGTGCGTGTGTGCGTGTGTGCGTGTGTGCGTGTGTGCGTGTGTGTGTGTGTGTGTCTGTGTGTGTGCGTGTTTGTGCGTGTGTGTGTGTGTATGTGTGTGTGTGTGTGTGTGTGTGTGTGTGTGTGTGTGTGTGTGTGTGTGTGTGTGTGTGTGCGTGTGTGTGTGTGTGTGTGTGTGTGTGTGTGTGCACAGTCCATACGCAGTAACTTTCTTTCCATGTGACAAACCAAGATAAACAGGGGAGAGAGGAAAAGAGCCAGAGGGGAACAGATGTTTCATACCATGTTAGGCTATGTGTCTACGTGCTTGCAAGTAAAGTTTGTCCATGTAGCTCTATGTATTGTTGTATTACTACACCGCGTTATTTCAGGGATCATGTGACATACACGGAGAAGAGAAAAATAAGTACCCGTGGATATCATGTCATATCATATCATGTGATAAAAATCTGCTTCTTACTCAACTTTTCATAACCATATACACAAGTGCAGTAATAAAATAGAAATAAAATAACACAATATATGCTAATGCTGGCAAAATGTTTCAATTGTTATTTTCCACTCCTCCTTTTCACTAGGGGGCATACTTGTGATACTTATTTAACACACGTTATTACAAAGAATATGCGTATATAAGACGTGAAAAATAATTACAAAACTATAAGATATCCGAATGTATGTTTCAAACTGCACACACAGCTAATGACGTGCACCATTACACAATGCAACGGCGTACAGTACAGTGAGCGTGAACGGTCCACTGACAGTGGAAGTTCACGACATGTATACGATTACAAACGACACGATATTATGCAAAGGTCATACGACAGC
Source organism: Echinarachnius parma (assembly GCA_037951105.1). Classification (NCBI taxonomy): domain Eukaryota; kingdom Metazoa; phylum Echinodermata; class Echinoidea; order Clypeasteroida; family Echinarachniidae; genus Echinarachnius; species Echinarachnius parma. Next base: position 3,567 of record JBAMJV010005100.1, on the reverse strand, counting down.
GCGAAAGTTCGACACAGTCGGTGCGCTGTCTATCACTCGCGATGGGCGGAGCTATTGCCAAGTTTTCCTATACTCTGTGTCCGTACAGATTCACCGGGCGTACAGATGTACCGGGTTACCAGTGGCGGATCTACGGGGGGGGGGGGGGGGTTAGGGGGTTTAACCCCCCCCCCCCCCCCCCTTGGGCTGCCAAGTGAACATGTGATGTGCATAGAAAAGCGCCATCATGTGTCCAGACCCAGACAGTATCCGTATCGTCATTGGGTCAACCCCCCCCCCCCCCCCCTTAGCAAAAAGCTAGATCCGCCCCTGGTTACGCGATATATGGAGGAAAGGTGTATACAGAGTATAGAACCTAGACTAAGGACTGATTGATTAAATTGGTTAAGTGCCAACGAGACTATGTTGCTAAACCACGTCCACGTATTAAATTATTAATACTCAGTAAATAATACTCCGCGCAAATGTTGAGAAAATAACCGGCTGTTCAAACATCAGATAGAAGCACTCGATTTTATGATGCTTATAATTATTTTAATAAATGTTCACTCTTTTGTACAAATATAATTATCATTTATAATTATGTACTGAAACTGCGTTTGAAAAATATATACGAAAATCTGTCGAAATCCTTATACTTGATGTAATAATGACCCTGGAATATTCAATCCCATATATTAGAGACTAAAATACTTGAATCGACATGTGATAGCTAGGTGACCAGCCAAAGTCAATCTATAAGCTGTCTGAAGTTTATTGTCATTATAAAAGTTGGTTTTATGCATTGACCTGCTCAGGATTGGAGCCTTGAGTGACCAGAGGCGACTGAGTTGATGCCTTGGTCGATCAAGCGCTAGTTTTGTGGTCGCTATACACAGATTTATATTAAATAGGGTGGTCGCTGGTCGCGTTAGGCAGGTGGTCGCATTACGCAGGTCGCTTAACACATGATTTTTCAGGGGAGGACCAGAGAGCGGTCGTTATGAGCAGGTGGTCGCTATAGACAGGTGGTCGCATTAGCAGGTTTGACTGTAATAACTTTCCCAGAATAATGTTAAATTTCTACATTTCCAGCTTTTTAGCTGGCACTCTATTTTTACTACCTTTTCTTTCCATATTTTTGGGTAAGCATTATTCATATTCTTCCTAAAATAAACCCTTAATGTCTTAATAAAAGTACTTGACCAATCAATATCATTAAACTGATTTTTATCAAAACTACCAAACAAATTTTTTTATTTTATAAATTGAATGTTGGGCCAGTAACTTTACTAAAATCATCAATTATATTCATTGCCTTATATAAAGATTGCTCATTCTTTAAAAAGACTGTTGTGTCATCAGCAAATTGACTAATTTTAACTTCAAGAGTTTCATTATTGTCATTAACTAAATCAATACCTTTTATATCTTTACTTTATTTCAAATCAATTGCTAACATTTTAATTACAACTATAAACAATAAGGCAGAAATTAGGCATCCTTATAGGAGTCCTCTCTTTAAAAGAAAGTACAACGACTGCCAATTATTATTCAATATACAACTTTGCGCGTTAGTATATATACATTAGTTTATATGTTTCCAATAAATTGTTTCCCAAAATTAAAATTTTCTAACACTTCATGAAGGAAATCTCTGTTAACTTTATCAGAGGCTTTTCTAAGTCCAAAAATAAAATTGCACCTGATTTATTTTTGTCCTGCATATAATTTATAACGTCGGCTATGAAACGTATATTATTACAATATTACTAATATAACGACCTTTGAAATTAGCATTTTGATCAAAAGAAATGGAAGGGTTTAAAACAATTTTCAATCTATTTGCTAATACTGAAGCCATAATGTTATAATCCGTATTTAACAAACTTATTGGTCTCCAATTTGTTAATAATTCGTTTCTACCTTTTTTTAAAATTTATATAAAAGTGTTATTGCTGATCTTCCTTGTGAGGTTGATAAATGTCCTTCTTTCAATGAAAAATGAAAAATATCCAATATTAAATATACATTGTAAATTACTGGACTTTTTAACAATTTAGCATCTTTAACTACTTTTGTGCATTCACCAATAGTTAATATTTCGTCGCACATAGTTTTGTGTCTATCATTTAATTTATTTCAATATTTATTTTATTTAAGTATGTATCAATCTTTCCCCTTTAATGTTCAGAATATAACTGACTTAAATGTTTACTTCAGCTTGAAGAACTTCTTCATAGTTGGTAATTTCTTTTTTTCTAGACCCAAACATATTTAGAATTACGTTAATCTTCTCCATACGGTTTTATTCTTGATCTAATAAGTGCCCCATGAACTTTATACTCATATACATCATTCAGTTGTTTTCGAACAGACTCCAATTCCTGTATTTGTTGGTCTGTACGTTCATTTAATCCTTCAAGATTATTAAGTTTTTCCTGTAGTATTATAATTATTATTTCCCCCCGTTCCTTGCCTTTTCAACCGAAAAGCTTATAGACATATTGTTTATATTAATTTTAAAAGAGCCCCAACAATCTCTAGGATCTAATTATTTTTTACTACAATTTTGCTTTAATGCTTTTATCAAACGAGTAACATTTTCTTGTAAACCTGGTCTTGTAACAAAGAGATATTAAATTTCCACAAACCTTTGGTCTTTACCTTTGTTTGCATGCTTAAATTCCATTTTCAACATTATCGGACTATGGTCAGAAATAAAGTTGCCCAATATTTTAGCCTCAATTATACACTTTTACATCCAACTAGATATTAAAAAAAAGTATATTCTAGTTTGAACTAGACCACGGCAATTTTGTTTATGTGTAAACTCCTTTAAATTCATATGATTTTCTCGCCATACATCTATAAGCTCTCATGGACCCATTTGTTCTCGTAAATAAACAGAATCCAAACAATCTTTTAAAATACCTCCTTCTGTGTCCAGTTTTTAATTAAGGACTGTATTAAAATCTCCACCAAAAATAACATCTTTACCTGGGAGGACATTTTCATCAACAAAATGAAAAAAATAAATATAGAAATTGTTCCCATGAGGCTAAAACATTAGGTGCATGAATATTTATCAACCATAAAGTTTCACCACCATAAGATATATTTACATCATTAGAACGTCCATCTACAAAAAAGTGTACATTAGGCCTTGGTCACACGGTGGCTGCGATGGGCTGCCACGAGCTGCGATGGGTCAATCGCGCATAATTATGAAAGGCGGATATTGTATGTAATACATAACGGCGTTGTACATCATCACTGCAGCTCCAAGTTAAAGCTATAATATATACAATATAAACCCTCACAAAAAGTTTTCCGCAATTCAAGTGTGAGCGTTTATATCTATCTCGTCCTTAATTATCTGTCATGAATATGGTGTGCATGATGCCCGAATTATGGAATATGAAGTTAACCTGAGTATGGACCCATGTTAAAACGAAATGTTGCAAAAAAAAACATATAGGATGGGGTCCAAGCTTTTGGCGTTTAGCTCATTCAAAGGCCCCAAAATATAAACAAGTTAGCAAAACAACAGCAATAACAACAATTGTAGGACATGAAGGAGGAGGG
>JBAMJV010005099.1:0-92892 GCA_037951105.1 Echinarachnius parma | reverse complement strand
GGGTTCAGTTCACCTCACGGAAAATGGCGAAAAAACGGAAACGTAACGAATACATGACCTATTTGAGCGACTCAAATGTAAAAGTTCCTCGACAGTCAGTTTTCAACTGGAAAAGACAACATGAGCAGAGCGATCAGCAGTCTTGTGACATGGAAAGCTCCACAAAAAGTACCCGCGCCAGAAGGAAGAAAGATAAACGGAGACACAGACATGACAGATACATGACATATTTGAGAGATAAAAATGCTAAAGTACCACGACAAACAGTGCACAACTGGATCAAGTGGAAACAAACGCAAGAAGGAGCAGACTTCATTGACCCAGAGGCAGAGAAGTCTGAGAGTGAGACTGATGGACATGTAAGTTGAAACTTTCGTCTACATAAATAATGATAAGACTAGTTCTACTTGAGCATGAAGGGGGGGGGGGGGGGGGCTGTAAGTTGTAATGTTCTTTCCGATTTAACAGTGTCATTTTATGTTCTCAAACAGTAATTTTGCGTACGTACTATTGGCTTCTATACCAAGACTGAACTGTCTGTAGTCTATGCAGTGGTGGCGTAGCGTGGCCGTGGTCGGACTGATTTGGGTGGGGGGCATAAAAATTATTGGGGGGGGGGGGGGGGGGCTCGCCTTGTGTATTTCTTTGTTTGTTCAAAAAATGACACCTTGTGTTTTCTACTGTTTTTTTTATTATTGGGCCCCCCCCCCCCCCCCCCCCCCCGGTAGCTACGGCTACACCACTGAGTCTATGGCTATGCATGATCATGACATGTATTTTTTTATACTTTAGATCTATATTTATTGCTAATTGCCTTCAAAAGTTCAATTAGGGGAATTCATAAGACTATAAGAGGTTTATATTATTTTACATAATTACATTTTTTAATAACCCTAATCTCACTGGGTTATTTTTGTCACTTGAGTCCACTCGGGGGGGGGGGGGGGGGCGCTTTTTTTAGGCCCCCCCCCCCCCTCAAATCTCGGCAATGAATGGGCTGATCGACTCAAAAATTGGCACACACGTAAAACAAGTCAAGTAGAATAAGATTTAAGAATTTGAAGACAAATTTTTAATATATGCCAATTTCTAATCTTACGATTTGGGGAAAATTTTGGATTTTCATCTCAAATCGAAATTACAGGATTTCTTCAGTTTTCTGAAAAAATACTTTCAAATGATGTTATTCATCATATCCATCATGTCCATGTGTTTATGGTGATAGGATATATTATAGGCATTCTATTTGCAGATGTGCCCAAGACTTGTCATGCATGACTGAAAGAACCGATGCAGTATTACAAATTGCATAGAGCATGTGTTCTTTTAGTCATGCATACCAAGTCTTGGGCACATCTGCAAAAAGAATGCCGAAATATATCACTAATTTGCATAAATATTCAAATAAGTATTCCCGGATTTGTCGTCATTGTTTTCATTCTTGTATTATGTATTTTATTTATTTATTTTTCTTTTTTGGAAGAATTTATCTCTGAAGAGTTTGACTTTAAGTAATAACAAAGAAATAATCCATATTATAATTAAAAGCAACAATTATATAACGGATCTGGAGTTTGCAACATGAGATATAGGAATGAGATGGAAGAGCAATTATTGACCTCTGAAATCAGTTCTACAGGTCAGATCGGGGTGAATTATATCTCAAAACATGCGGGAGACTAGAGAAAATAGTCAAGAATTTTGACCGCAAAATGCCAAGCAGTCTAGATTCACAACAAACAAAACAACAAGGTGGGGGGGGGGGGGGGGGGGCTAAAAGGGCCCCTCTCGATCCATTGGTATTAGGGTTAAAAGGTGCAAACAAATAACTATTTTTTCTATTAATTCCACATTTATTCCTATAGCCTCAGTCACTTGAAGAGGAGCAATGCTCGGATGAGTCTGATGGTGCAAACTCGCAGGTAAGAATATTTTGAAGCACAATCACAAACATCAAAGAGAATGGAATTTTTCTGACTCAATTGAAGTATGATGACAAAGACAAACTTTGGAATATACTGCTAATACATGTGTGCAGCCTGCATTTTTGGAAAGAAAACTAAGAAAAGCACCATATGAAGATAAGGTAAATTGTAAGAAAAATATGACCTGTCCCCTAATTAGCAGGGCTCCACAGTTAAAGGAATAGTTGAGTTTTGGTAGGTGCTATACTATTTATTTTTGTAAAAATTTTTGTGTAAAATTTGAAAGAGCAATATTTAACTAATACAATCATCTTTCTTTGATTAAAATTCGTTCAGAGACGGCTGAAATATCTATGAATATAACAACTTGTAATTTACCTGGGGCCCTAGGTTTATTACAATTAGTGAATTTTGAACCAGCTGTTAACAATTCAAAAAATGCTTTCTCTTTTTAAAAAGTTACAAAATAGGTATTTAATTACTTGTTGGTTATTACTCTATCTAAATCTAATCACTATTTCAACAAAGCATCACATGCACAATATTTTATTCAAAATGGTTGAAATTGATGAGTGTTTGCGTTTTAACGGCTCTTTTTGAATGGTCTTAACTACGTCATTTGTAATTTTGTGTTCCTTTCTAGTTTTAACTGTTGGTTTGTAATGTTAGGAAAAGGGTCAATCCACGTCGAATCAACCAATTTTCAGACATTTTGTCACCCGACCCCCTTCGATTTTGTTAAAATTTGCACCAATTTTTCCCCCAAGTGTCTGACGAAAAACCCCGAAATGTTTATTTCGTCAGTGTAAATAAGCCGTTAAACGTGCCGGTTGAATTTTTTTTTTGCTAACCTCTGAAAAAATAGGTGAATGTCTGCCAATTCCATGAAGTACATTCATAAATTTTTATACTGCGTGTGAGAGAGATTTGAAATATGCCCTTAAGCAATTTTGAGCAAATTTGGGTTGTTTACGACCATTTTCGTTAGCATAATTAAACCATTAAACATTAATTTAGCAAAATTTCCTTTTAACCCCTGAAAATATCTCTCTAAGTACACAAAAATTGGTAACGCTCACAGTTGGACTTCACGTGACCTTTGACCTTTGAACTTGGTGCATTTTTGAAAAAACCCAACTTTGAGGGCGCTTTACTAAAAAATGACTTGACCATCACGCTCATTTTTTTTTTCAATCTGTAAAGGGACTGAAGGTCATTACTACTGTAAAAGAATAGAGCAAAATATTTAGTAAACTTTTTTTAAGCTGTGCGCATCCAAAAATGTTTTCAAAAAATTGAATTTTTCGCTTAAAGCCATTTTCGGTGACCTCGTACGCGAAAACGAAAAATCGACCCGGGATGTAAACAACACATCTTGTAGAGATGACAAAGTTCTTCCAATTTCCAGAAAATGAGAGCTCTGGCTTTTCAAATAAGGCTACAGCAGATGATAAAAAATGGCCAATTTTTTCAGGAAGAAATGGTTTGACCGCGCATTGGTTGCTAGGGGCGGCCGTAAGCCCGTAACCGAATGACTTTGGGGCAAACAAATTTGGGGTTTTCCGTCAGACACTTGGAAGAACAATTGGTGCGAATTTTAACAAAATTGAAGGGGGTCGGGTAACACCCACCGGTTGATTTGACGTGGATTGACCCAAAACTATCCCTTTAATTGCCAAAACAAACGTTTGAGATCAACTTAAATGTAAATAAATGTGTTTCGGACGTTACATGGGTTAATTGTGAACACAAAATTGATAACTTGGTGCATTTTTTTAATACTATATATTTATTATTATTCGTTTAGATCATGTAAATTAAACAAAATCATCAAAATACATGATGATTTAATAAGATTTAGATGCTTTAGTCTGCCCCAAATCCACATTTTCACCTGTTTTTCATGTAGATTTTTCTCTTTGTAACCACTAAAAATTAACAAGACACATGATGGAGTGTATAATATGACTAAATGATTGCAGTAATAGGAATGACAAAATAATGAAGGTTTTGTCTATTTCTAGATAAAAATCAATATCCATCAGATTTGTACACAAATCGCAAATACTAACGATTTTCGGGCAGACCCTCACTTACTAAAGGTCATGTGACATGTGACTTTAGAATGGTGTACCTGGTCATTGCGAATTTGGTCTCAAAAGTTGCGCAATACTTCAATGATAAAAGTCATGAAGTCGCGCGGCGATAACTGCGCACGTTGCAGAATTATCGCGAAAAAAGTCGAGGGGGTGGATTCAGCCCCCCCCCCCCCCCCCCCAGCCTGGTTAGGGTTAAGTAGATCATGTGAACTAACTAGAAAACCCCCAAAAGACTGACAGAGCTACCTTTAAGAAACTTTGAGGAAGAATCCTGTTCGGTAACTCGCATAAAAAAAAAAAAATGTGTCCTATGAGTTAGTAATAGACAAAATTTCCAAACAATTTGGGAATAAATTGTAGGATGCAGAAACATTGGTAACTCGCGTTATGGTTTGTGCAGAGGTTTTGATTCCTAAAAATATATACCTAATTACAGCACTCAAAAGACTGAAATTTTAATCTGAAAAGATACTGTGATTATTAGTCATCCAATTTTGTGATTTAAATGATCGAAATGCCAAAAAATATATGTGATATAAAGATTTTCCTGAAATTTGCACAGGGTAGTCCCATATGTGGATTTTTGTGTATGGTTTCAGTGTCTCCTATGTGAACTGAAAGATATAATTAATGGATCATGTTTTATGAAAAAATGATCCAAACAAATTAATAGGATTTGAAATAGAGCCAATTGTTTTTTTTTTTCATTTCATGTCCACTTTCCCGTGGAAATGCCCCAATCTAAAGGACATACTTGGTAGTAGTATATACTCCAAGAAAATTGGCACCAAATGTTAATGTCCAAGAATTGTGTGCTTCATTTTGATGAAAAGGTGTACTGTAATATATGGGCAATTCCGGATGAGAGAGGCCAAAAATGGAAAATTTAAAAGTTTATGAAATGCAATTACAAAGCATGTTTTAGGAGGACAACGTCCTATATATACATGTATTAGTGGATAGAAAACGGTTTGTGAATAACTTAATCCGTTTTTCTGAAAGCAGTGTTTGAACTTTTAGGGTTTTTGAGGCTTCAGAATTGAAAAAATGACTAAATTCAATACCAAATCAATAAATAATTGATCCCTGAACTCTGTATACTTTGCAGTTATACTAGTATGTGCATAATCTTCTTATTTTGTAAAGCACTTGTTCCAACCGGAACCAATATTTGCTGGACAGAATGACCAAATCTACTCTGATTTGTATGTAATTCCGTTACCGAAATTCCAAGAAAGTTTTTTTAAAGAACTTTAATATAATTGATGAATTATTCTGTAATTGTAAATCCAATGCTAAAATATGTGTCCTTGAAATCCCAAACACCAAATTCCTTAATGTCTTCACCCATTTCTATGAAAACATCGGTAACGAAATTACATGGTAACGGAATTACATCGGTAACGGAATTACATCGGTAGGGGACGCAACATTAGTTTGACTTCAAAGGGGTAGGAAGTTTTTGAAAGAAAGAGACTCAACCTGCTACACAGGGGGGAAAACAAAATCCAACTTCTGATGAGTAAAAATGTTTGCATATTCAAATCCTCTATCACTAATTGCCTTAAATTGGGGGAAATCGTCAGAGCTGCTGTTTATATCTTCATTGTTTAAAAGCATTTTTTGTTTGTATTTTCTTCTCTATTTCCCAGCCTATCGATCCTGATGGTGAAGCATATCTCGACAGAGACGACGATGTGGAACCCTCGGAGAGTGAGAATCTTGACGAAGAAGACAATGGGGAACCTTCAGAGAGTGAGAATCTTGACGAAGAAGACAATGGGGAACCCTCAGAGAGTGAGAATCTTGACGGAGAAGACGATGGGGAACCCTCAGAGAGTGAGAATCTTGACGGAGAAGACAATGGGGAACCCTCAGAGAGTGAGAATCTTGACGGAGAAGACGATGGGGAACCCTCAGAGAGTGAGAATCTTGACGGAGAAGACGATGGGGAACCCTCAGAGAGTGAGAATCTTGACGGAGAAGACGATGGGGAACCCTCAGAGAGTGAGAATCTTGACGAAGAAGACAATGGGGAACCCTCAGAGAGTGAGAATCTTGACGGAGAAGACGATGGGGAACCCTCAGAGAGTGAGAATCTTGACGGAGAAGACAATGGGGAACCCTCAGAGAGTGAGAATCTTGACGGAGAAGACGATGGGGAACCCTCAGAGAGTGAGAATCTTGACGGAGAAGACAATGGGGAACCCTCAGAGAGTGAGAATCTTGACGGAGAAGACAATGGGGAACCCTCAGAGAGTGAGAATCTTGCTGGAGAAGACGATGGGGAACCCTCAGAGAGTGAGAATCTTGACGGAGAAGACAATGGGGAACCCTCAGAGAGTGAGAATCTTGCTGGAGAAGACGATTGGGAACCCTCAGAGAGTGAGAATCTTGACGGGGAAGACGATGGGGAACCCTCAGAGAGTGAGAATCTTGCTGGAGACGACGATGTGGAACCCTCGGAGAGTGAGAATCTTACTGGAGACGACGATGTGGAACCCTCGGAGAGTGAGAATCTTGACGGAGAAGACGATATGGAACCCTCAGATTTTAGGTATATTAGATGTGTTTAAGCTGTATCAATTGTTAGTAACATGAAAATTTCATATTTCAATGGCCTATTGTTCTCAAGTTTTATGTTTTGAGGTTATTTGGAAATCTATTAGTTTATGGTAACTCAGCCAGTTTTTAGTCCTGCTTAATACTTCGTTGGTCCTCCCTTGGCAGCTCGAGTCCTCCTGGGTATGCTCTCCACCATATTACTGAAAATGGTAGGTGACCAAATAACCTCAATATATGACAAACTGAGAACAATAGGAACACTAGGCCATTGAAGTATTAAATTTTCATATTCCTAATTTGGAAGTTTGTCACCTTTATGATTCAGTCTGAATTAAGTCTTTTCTGAATGAATATCATGATTTCTTTGTTTTTTAGGGTGTCCAAATAATTTTTGGCTTCACTGTACATGTATGATTGTTATATATTTGAACCTTTTGGTAATAAAGTTATTCATTCATTCATTTTTTTTATAGTGACGGAGACGATGACCCTCCTGATGTTGAACCTCGCGACAGTGACGATGACCCCCCTGATGGTGAAGCACACCTCAACGAAGATATCACTCAGGACCAAGCTTTACTCATGATTCTCACATACGTTTTACGGCATAACCTCACTGGTGAGGCTTTACAAGACTTGCTTACAATGCTCAACAAGTTTGTCCCGGGATTATCACCTTCAACAAAGTACTTATTCAACAAGTGCTTCAGTGACATCAAGGGGCAGATAGAAATTCACTATTATTGCAAATCATGTTCCACATACATAGGTCAGGATGAGAATGTTGCTAACTGTTCAAACGAAGCATGTAGGGAACAATTTGATGCCTCTGAAAACAGAAAAAATGGTAGTTTCATGTTGTACATACCAATTGAATCACAACTGAGAGATCTTTTTGAAAGGAAAGAAATAGCAAAGGCTCGGGTTGAAAAAGGAATGAGAAGGGATGACTTTGTGGGAGACATTTTTGATGGGAGTTGCATGCAAAAACTCCTTAGTGAAGGGAAAATTACGGCAAACGACTTCACACTTTTGTGGAACTGTGATGGGGTCCCTGTGTTCAAATCATCCGGCTTTTCTATTTGGCCAATTCAGGTAGTCATCAATGAGTTACCCCCAGAGATGAGAAGCAAGCATGTTCTGTTCTGTGGGCTGTGGTTTGGGCCAAACAAACCACAAATGGACACCTTCTTCACGCCTATGGTAAGGGAAGCAGAACACTTGGCTGAAGAAGGGTTCGACTGGGTCGATGAGAATTCTGCGGAGACAATACACTCAAAGGTATTTTTCCTCACATCTGCTTGCGACTCTGTTGCTCGGCCAGCCATGAGAAACTGCATGCAGTTCAATGGTCTGTATGGGTGCGATTGGTGTTTACATCCCGGTCAAGTGGTAGAAAAGGGAGCGGGTACTGTCCGGTGTTTTCCTGATACTGACCCAGAACCAGAACCCCGTTCTCAAGCACAGTGGGAAGATGATGTTTCCCAAGCATCTCCTGCAAATCCAAGACGTGGTGTGAAAGGGCCTTCATTACTTCTCTTCCTTCCCCTGTTCAGCATTATAACAGGATTTGTGCCTGATTACATGCACTGTGTTTTGCTGGGTGTGGTGAGGCAGTTTTCCAAACTTTGGCTGGATTCGAGCTACCACAACAAGCCGTGGTACTTAGGCACCAGAACACAACACTTTGATCGCAAATTGCTCAATATGAAGCCACCCAGAGAATTGAGTAGAGCTCCGAGATCAATAGCCACTCGGAACTATTGGAAAGCCTCAGAGTGGAAGTCTTTTCTGCTTTATTATTCCCCATTTGTGCTTTGTGAACTGTTGCCAGTACAGTACTTTAAACATTGGTGTTTACTGGTGTTTGGAATCCATGTTTTGTTGCAAAACAAAGTTTCTACAAGAATGATTGACCAGGCTGAAGTATCTCTGAAAAAGTTTGTTATAGGTGTTGAAACATTGTATGGCAAGGAGTTTGTTAGTTTCAATGTTCATCTCCTGACCCACTTACCTGATTCTGTGAGTGATTGGGGCCCATTGTGGGCAGCTTCAGCATTTTCCTTCGAGGCCAATAATGGAAAGCTGTTGAAGTTTTTTCATGGTACTCAGTATGTACCACAACAAATATCAGCTACATTTCTCCTTTGGCGAAGTATTCCAAAGTTTCTCCATGCTCTATATGATGCACCCCTGCATGTAAAATGCTATGTCGAAAGATTGTGGATGTGCAGTGGTACCTTGCCTGTAAGTGCTGTTAAGTTTGGATATGCAGTGTTGTTCGGTAGTTATTCAGCACAACAAATACCCTTGCGTATCATAGCAGCCATCAGGCATCAGCTCGGTATTGACATTTTCAACAGGAAGGGTCTATTTTACAAGCGGATACGTATAAATGGAAGCATGTACTGTTGTCAGTCTTATCGACGCTCAAATCGCAGAATTGATAGTGGCGTGCAATTTAGGGATAGCTCGTTCGGTATGCTTGACCATATAATTGTGTGTAAGCTGTATTGCGATTGCCCTGCAGATGTATTTTGTCAGTGCCAACAAAGCATAATTGTTGCTTGTACTTCACTGGTGAAACAAAATACTCATGTTTTTCGAGATGGTCAGATAGGTATGAACTCAACAGGGTTGATTCATGAGGTTAGACAGGGACTGGAAACAAAGTGCTGTTTGGCTGCAGACATCAAGCGAAAATGTATGATAATTCATGATGACAGGAAAACATACATTTCTCCATTGTGCAATACATTTGAAACCGACTAGAAGGCACACTGTAATGAGAGCGTAGATTCAATACTGTTACTGTACATGCAAAATATGTATAAGTGAATTTATGTGGATGTAGCCAAAGTTCATGGATGCAGGAGAATTTTAAAGGCTAATTTATACAAGAACATGTACTAAGATCCCATCATGCTGCATTAGAGAGAAAGATGATTATTCAAATAAGTGTAAATAGCTCTCTTCATTTCTGTGACATGGAGTGCACATTATAACCTGTCATCGTGCATGTACATGTATATGCATAACTACTGTCTTAGCTATCTTAGCTGTCATACTGTCTTAGCTGTCAGTTAAATACAGTGTTCAGTAACGCTAAAAAGTCTGGCAGCTTCTGTGACTGATAGCATGACCATAATCCAGGACCAGCCCAAGTTCCACTGATATTATTGTGTAATCCTTTCATAGTTAAATGAGCAAATGTGGTATGTGTGCTCTGCTTCGTTCTGTGGATTTGTATGTAATTCTTGTAAATTTACATCACTGAGTTAGAGTCAATGATAATAATTACCATGAAAAACGTCACTGGTCGGTAATCAGGCCTCTGCTATCTGGGCACTACAAATTAACATGTCTGCATGGCCTGAGAGCCCAAAACTGTGTTTAGCATGACAAATTAACCAAATGTTTGCATTATATAATGTCACATAATGCAGGGAGAAACAAGTTCGTAATTGGACAGCCCAGGTCAGTTCAAATTGTTTTTATTTAGTATTGGATAGTGGTGATCGTGGTGCCTTTAGCTTCTTTGATGAGGCTGTACATGTAGGGATTTCTTACTAATGGACTGTTATGTCACAGTTAGGCCATGTTCACCCATTGTCAACATCATTGGGCTTGACTTCAGTCATGACACCAGAAATTCACCAAAAGTGACCCACATGCAACTGGGGCCTATCTTGATCAATATGAAAAGTTTAAAAATAAGTGTTAAGTACTAGTTATTATGATGTGAACTTTATATATGACTGTCATATTATGTTGGAAGTCTTTCAGGTGTAATCCACATATCGACATAGGTAAACTATCATTGGTCATGTGTCCGACGTTGAACCTGAGCATTTTTTAGGAAAACAAATTCTCTTTATTTTATTTTATGAATCATGCGAGATATGTAAGGCCTAAATGTTCATTCAAACAACTGATATATTTCTGTAAGTAAGAAAATTGTTTTAGAAAAAGAAGATGATCTAATGCATGTTAAATTTGTGGAAGCATGCTCACATGTACCATTCCACTAGAGATAATAGCATATTTTAAGTGGAAAGTCAAAGATGTACTTAGGTATTAGTTGAGGTGTGTACATTTGAAAATAAACATGCTGTACAGCCTTGAAGTACTGTTGAAATATTTATATCCACCTAGACTTGATATTTATACTTGATCCACATGGACTTTGTATTGATACGTACTTGATCCATATAGCCTTTGTATTTATACTTGATCCATATAGACTTTGTATTTATACTTGATCCATATAGACTTTGTATTTTGACTTAGTCATGATGCCTCCAAACTTGGAGGGAATCAATTTGATTTAAAAGTCTTGGATGCAAAACCAATAAAAAACCTCACAACACAATGTTACTTGATTTGATATAAAAAAAAAATGGAACTAAAACATAATAATGTGTTCTTTGCATGTCGCTTTAAGAGGACAACCCAGCAAACTCGTGACGAATGTGCTTTTAGGGCAGACAAAAAGCTTTTCATTGATTTGCAGACTAGTTAAAGCATCTACAAATAATCCAACAATTGGTTTGAATTGGTGCTATTAACATGCAGAAATGCATATCATTAACTGTAATCCACACATGCCTAATAATGGCCGCGGCCACTGTGAATAATTGTGTAACCAAGTGTTTTCACATATTCTTCCAAAGCAGAAATCCGAGTCAGATTAATGTTGCGTTTATTAAACCAGCATATTATGATTAGTTCTACTTATGATGTATAAAGTAGGACAAACTTGTTGCATGCCCTTTAAGTAATATTGTGTTGAAATCTTAAGTCTTTCATTGCACTGTATAGATTTGTACATTGCCATGTTTAAGAGCTAGCATATATGCTCAATACTAATGTTAAATGTTCATCATGTTGTATAAAATATGCCTATTCTTATTGTATGTACATAGGAAGGTTAGAGTTTAAAAGAAACATGCAATTGGTTGTCCCCAATAGAAAAAGCATAAATGAAATATATCAAGATCCTCTTTAATATGACTCGCAGGGTATATTTCCAGGTAAGACATATACAGAGACTTTATACACATATATTTCAGGTGCTGTGGAATACATAAGAACAAAATAATAAATATAACAACCTAAATGTGGTTTCAAAACTTTCTGCGGCCCCTGCAATTGTAAACTTATGATATTCAGTTGTTTTCTTTAGCATTGTATTTATGTCTGTAGTGTAACATTACAATTTTAAATGAAAATATTGAAGCGTGTTATAATGTATACAATTATTTGTAGTTCAAGTTTGCAATTGGGCTAGAACTGCATAATTGTACATATCTAGATGACTATTCTTACTGTAGTGCAGAGTTCAATTAATATTTCTTTGAGAAAATGTATACACTGTAAAATGTATACTACGAGAAAATAGTAGTTTTATATTTTTATATTTTGTATTTAATGTTTTTTTACTTGAAAAACAACTAGCTTCAATATGATTTGTAAATGGAAAATTCTAGTGATGACATGTATGACTTAAATTCAAGACAAGATGATTTATGTGCTATTTTTGTGATTTTGTACTTCAAAACAAAAACTTCGTGTTTTAAGAAAAAGTAAAACAAACTTATAAACACATTGTCGACAGTATCATGGTGATTGATTAGTGATTTGGTAATCAAAAATAAAAATAAAAAAATCAATTTTTCTTTAAAACTGAACCCACTTCCTCTTTGTGATATGTATTTTAAGTTGTGATGATTCAAAATAACTGCATACATTATTTTCACAATACACATCTAACACGATTTCATACACAACCAAAGCAATCATCAATACAAACAAACGAGAGATGTATACCAAACACATATATGAAATGGATCGTGTATGGCGACTGATTATCATGCAGTAAAGGCTGCCGTGTGGTGATGTATTATGCATAAAAGCAAGTTGTGTGATTTGAATTCAGTATGTGGTACTTCTATATTCCTCTGATTTTGATTTGAATGGTTTATTATTGCAACCAATAAAACAGTTAACTTCAATATATACATGTATATATTATGGAATGGGAGTACCACAATAATACTTAAATAACTGATTAAATACACACATCTGGATGCAAAAGTTTAGTCTATAAATAATATAAGGAATAATAATTAATACATGTACATGTACAATATTGTTATTTCATATTATTTTGCCAAACTTTCAGAAATGGTATGATTAAAAGAAATATTCAGTTTGCATAACAAATATGATAGTGTATTCAAGATTTAGAAGGTATGGCTTCATTGAGACCCACAGTGAACATAGCATTATATGTCACATATAACCCAGTCAATAGTAATTATTCCTACATTCATTTCATATTTCATGTTAGTATTTGTTCATGACCACAATGCAGTGTGAAACAATAACTGTCGTTATTAATGAGACCAACCTCATTATCTTGAATGCACTGTTATATTTGTTAAATACAAACTTATATTTGTTTCCATGCATATAATTTCTCAAAGCTGGGCAAAATAATTGTTAAAAATATATATTTTGTACATGAAAATGTGGCTATGCGATAACTGACATGTGTATTATAATTATGTGGTAACTGGCCTGAGCAAATACTGTAGTAATTCCTGTGGTAACTGGAATTTGGTAATCATGTGGTAACTGGTGGTAGTCCTGTGGTAACTGGCGTGTGGTAATCCAGTTATATAAACTAGTTGCCACACACCAGTTACCACAGGAATTACATACCACAGCAAGCTGCTGATATTACCAAATGAGTCTTTGTGATTACCTCAACGGTTCCTGTGGTACTTGATATTCCTGTGGTATTTTGTGTGGTAACATCAATTACCACAGGACATACTCAATAACCATAGCAAGCCCTTGAAATATACCACAAGAATCAAGTGACATTACCACACAAATTCCTGTGGTACTTTTATTCCTATGGTATTTTGTGTGGTAACATCAATTACCACAGGACATACTCAATTACCATAGCAAGCCCTTGAAATATACCACAAGAATCTCGTGACATTACCACACAAATTCCTGTGGTACTTTTATTCCTGTGGTATTTTGTATGGTAACATCAATTACCACAGGACATACTCAATTACCATAGCAAGCCCTTGAAATATACCACAAGAATCTCGTGACATTACCACACAAATTCCTGTGGTACTTTTATTCCTGTGGTATTTTGTGTGGTAAAAACAGTTACCACAGGAATTTTGTGTGGTAAAATCAGTTACCACAGGAATTACCACAGGACATTTTTGTAAGGGTGACGCAGTTTTATTCTTCTTTTAGAAGTGGGCCGTACCGTCCTAGCGTTCGATCGTTCTTGTAGTCCCGTCCCCGGCAGAACATGAACATATTTGTACATAACAGGAAAAATATGAAAATATCAAATTCACTTTTTAATATCCCACGTCCAGCGTGCCCGAAAATTTCAGTAATTTAATAGATAAGTTGGATTTAAGCCGAAACATTTATCGACAAGCCGACAAGTAAGTGGGAGAATTGTCCAATTACGGTCACGCGTTGCAAAGCGTGCGCCAAAAGCGATGTGAATAGTCCAATTGGAAGAGACGAATTATGGCCGTTGCTACAACGTATATTTTGCCAATCGTATGATCGATCTAGCTACGCGCGCGTACCGCGAAATTAGCTGCATGCAATCCGATGACGTTTTCACCATGGCCGCACCTGATTGTAAGGGCAAAACCCCCTTAATTAGGTGTTATTGTCACAACCCTGGTATTACTGACCATATAATAACACCTTTCAGCATTTCGACTTGGACAACGTTTCTAAGAAGTGTTGAAATCTGGTCAAATTTGAGCGGAATTCAAGCCGAAATAGCTAATGATTTCATCCGTCATCATGATCATGCCACCCGCTCAGGTCGGACTGCCAATGCCCAAGCTTTTGGACATGGCCTTGCCACGAGATGCTGGATTTCATCGAAAATGTTACCAGTACATTACTGATTCCACGAAGCAACAACGGGGAATGGCCGGCCATGCCTGGGAATGGCATCCAAGCAGAGGCTGGAAGCTGCATCTGATAAAGCTAAAGCCAAAGGTATTTTCCATTTTAGTTTTATTTATGAAATATAAACTGCAAACCAAAGTCAAAGACAAAGTCAAAGTGTCAATTATCTTTTTCTTGTTTAAAATACAATTTCTTATGAATGTCATCGATATCGGACATTGATTTTGTTTTGAAGTCAAATGACAAAGACACAATTACAATGAAGAATGAAACTGAAAACTTGACTCTTTTGCTACTCTTGCTCTTCCTTGCCCTGGACTAGTTGGACTCGGTCTTGTTTGAGTGAAAGAATTGTTAATTCATAAGTCGACATTACATTTTGTAAAGGCAGTGTATACATTCACACGCGTGTGTCTTTACCATACAGCCACACGCGTGTGGCGGTATCCATAACACGTACAGCTGTTTATTTTATAAAGTATTTTATATAATATGATTATGTTAAATAAAAGAAAATGGCTTAATACGAGACTTCTATAAACTAGTGACTGCAATGAGGATTGTTTTTATTATTATGAAGAGCAAAGTGACCATAGTTTGTAAATACATGTACAATGTAGTTTGTGATTAATACTTTACAATTTGTCAAGGATAATTTTTTTGCATTTCACTAATAGCAACATTAATTTGCTTTTTAATTTGCTTTTTTTTTGTACAGGAAGTGATTCAGGCTCAGATATCATGTTCAGATGGGTGATCACACTCTACTAGGCAGATCGCGACATGGTGGATTGCCTCGTTCGCACTGTGAAGAAGCTGCAGCATGATGACTTGTACTAGCATTCTACAGAGAAATTAATTGGACTCTAGAGCACAAAGGAAGATGAAAGTTAGCTTCAGCGTTTGATGAAGCTCCAATTCAGAACGCGACATGGTGGACTGCCTCGCTCGCACTGTGAAGAAGCTGCAGCGTGATGACGCGTACTAGCATTCTACAGAGAGGTTAATTGGACTTCAGAGCACATAGGAAGATGAAAGTTAGCTTCAGCGTTTGATGAAGCTCCAATTCAGAACGCGACATGGTGGACTGCCTCGCTCGCACTGTGAAGAAGCTGCAGCGTGATGATGCGTACTAGCATTCTACAGAGAAGTTAATTGGACTTCAGAGCACAAAGGAATAGGAAAGTTAACTCGGCGTTTGATGAAGCTGAGATCCATGTTGAGATGGGTGATCACTCCACTTTTAGTTTGACTTTGGAGCACAATGTTTGATCAAAAGGAAAATTTGACATGGATATACCATTTAAATCATTAGGACTGGTAATAATAACATGCAAGTAATTGCTGACAATTTAGATTTCTCACTTTTTAACCAAGAGAACATACAAGGAAGCAAAATTGAGAACACTTTATATGGAGAAAAGGATTTATTCAGAATGAACTATACATGAAAAGGACGCAGTATAAAATTGTGTATAATTTGCATGCAGTGAAATTAATAACTTATAAAGGGTTGAAGCGTTTGTTTGATGATTTTATTACTAAAATATGTGATAAATTAACTTGTGATAACTCTTTATTTCTTATACAGTTTATTGGTAGTACAACAATTTGTTTTCTTCGCAGGTTATTTAATATTCCACTGGGTAGGCTCACTAGGCTGTCAAAGAATTAAATTTTGTACTGTATCGCACATTAATTTGTTTTTTCTTGGAAGAAAATTAATACAGTGGAACCTCTTTATAACAAGATCCTTGGGACCATGATAATCACATTGTTATGTCAGGTATGATGTTATACCAGAGTAAAAAAGCAAAATAATATAAAGTGACTAGGACCAGCAAAATGACCTTAATATATGAGGGTTTTGTTTTATCCCAGCTCTTAATATTGAGGTTCCACTGTACAACCATCTCTTGGGCCAACGGCTGTTATTTCATTGAAAACAGCCTCATAGCTTACAATTTTACCATGCACACATTATTGGATAGTGCAGGTTTTGGTTACTTGCCCTCTTACTACTTGATGAGATTTAGATGTAAGCAATTATATTGTTCTCTCATAGTTGAACAATTATTTAGTTGCCCGATCAGGCAAGCAAACCAGACAATTCATGACAATTCACTTGTCCGACACTAATTTTTACTTGCCCCGGGCAAGTGCTAGTGTCGAGGTTTTGTCAGTGGCCCGGTTGGGCCAGTGCAATAATTTCTTCCACTTTTCTGGTGGCCCGAAAGAAAAATTTACTGGCCAGTACATTTTTACTATTCAAAATATCACTCTTTCCTGATCAAACCTGTGATTATAGATAAGAATGACATGGAAGAAAACAAGATTTCAGTGGATTATTGAGTTCAACTGATATCAAATTTGTAGGAAATGATAGACACAAATAAGACACTGGTAGACAAGTTTTATGTGAGAGATTCTGAAATGAATTTATTTATTTGAGATATATTATATCTATCTTTTTATCTATCTAAATATATATATATATATATATATATATAATACTTTTGTTTAAAGGGATAGTTGAGTTTTGGTACATCTGCACGAAGTAATTTTTTTGAATTCAAACATATAGAGGAAACTGACTGGAAATATTTTAAATGATTGAAAATGAGCAATGTTCAATCAGTTAGTAATTTTTTTGTGAGATAATGAAAAACTGAGTGTCAAATCGGCAAGAACATACAGTTTTAATGATAAAATAACCTTAATTTGATGGTTTTGAACTAGCCGTTGATAAATAAAATGCATACACCTTTCAAAAATTTGCAAAAGAGGTTTTTAAATAGTTGTTGATGATCTCTCTATTTAATTATTATTTTAACAAAACATCCAATGCACAATTCTTTTTAAAAAATGATTTAAACCAATGCGCCTTTAGAGAGTGTCACCTTGTGTTTTATTGGCTCTTTTTGAATGATAACGGGCTTTTTACTTAGTCGTTTGTAATTTTGTATACATTTCGAGCACGGTGGAGTTATAAACATTAGTTTGTAATGTGATAGTGCAGGTTTTGGTTAGTAATATTCAGTTTGACCAAAACTGTACTCTCTGTATCGAAACTCAACTATATATTTTATTTTAAGGCTACGAAAGGCTCTCCATATATAATGTTTAAGTCCAACTTAGAGTTAGGTTCGACTTAAGATCTTTGTGAAACACCCCCATGGCTAAAACATTAAAAGGTTCTATTTGGTGTCTCATTTAAACAAGTGGAATTAAAGCCAAATTATGTGACACATACAAAGCTAGTTTTTAGTGGCCCTGGGTCAGCGTATAATAAAGCATAGATTAACAAATAATTAATGTGATAACAAAGATACTATAAAATTAACACATTTTTAGTTACATTTCGAAGTAATTTATAAATGAGAAAAATTAATGTAATTTTTGTTTCTTAAATATGAAATTGTAAAATGTGCATACTATTATTTGGGAAAGCAAGTGAGATATGACTGGAGTTTGGCCTCACATATTGAAGCCTCGATCTTTATAAAGAGCTCTGCTATGACGAAAAGTCTTATACTTTTAATGATACAAGCTCTTTGTTTTTTTTTATTATAATATCAATATACAGTTTCATAGCCAATAGGCCCAAATTCTTGATAGCAACATGCAGCGTACGAAAACATAAACAAACGAAACGCAATGCATGCAAATGCAGCACATGAATTCAAACGCACTCGCAGCGCAGCTCAGCGCATGCAGCACACTTTATCACCTGACTTAGTAAATACAGTACATGAGCTGCCATGTAACATTTTTGGATATTACATGGCAATATTACATGGCAATTCAGATGATAAAACAGTTGTTAACTTTGCTGACGGGAAAATCATGGAATGTTCCCGTCGGGATTTTAAATGCTATTTCGTGAAGAAAATACGTCCCTCGACTTCGTCTCGGGACTTATTTACTCTTCCCTCAATAGCATTTAAAATCCCTCGGGATGTAACATTCCGTGCTATTCCCTCCACCGCCAGTTAACAACAGTATAATGTCATACAGCGGTGTACAGAAACGGCAATAATACGGCTCTTCTAATTGGACTATTCACATCGCTGCATGGCGCACACTTTGCAACGCGTCATGACGTTATTGGACAATTCTCCGTCGTAATATGGCTTGTCGATAAATGTTTCGGCTTAATAATCCAACTTATCTGTTAAATTACTGAAATTCTCGGGCACGCTGGACGTGGGATAAGGTGAATATTGTTTTTACATATTGTTAATGTTACTTACAAAAGATTTTCATCTTCTGCCGGGGAAGGGACTACATAAAACAATTTCTAAGTGCTTTTTGAGTGGACGGCCCATAGTCTATTTTTAGTTCTAATTGTCTAACTATAATGTCTTCATGTAAATATTGACATATCGACATTTAATATATGGCTTACACATACAGTACATGCATATTGCCCAAAGTTACATTCATGATTTACATGTAAAGTACGTCTTTTCGAGACCACTGGAGACATACATAATCATACTTACCTAAGTCTGATATCAGTAGCAAGGTGGTGATTGCATTTTAGAAAGAGAAAACAATACAGAATAGTTGTTAATAAATGTTCGGGGAAAAGGCTCCATATAGAGAGCCATTCTTTTGTACAAGGTCATGCATATAGCGTAATTTGTGCAAGTAATGATTGATTACATATAACAACAATTTTTCTTATTAACAGACAAAATAACATTCATTTCAACAAACATATCACTGCCGATGTGATGTAATAAAGTAAAACGTCATTGCATTTACTTACATTAGTGGTGTCGGAAAAGGATTCCCGTAACTGACCATATCGACAGAAACAAAAATTAATTTCAACAAACACATCAATGCCAATGTGATGTAATTTAGAAAAACATCATTGCATTTACCTAAAAACCGACCGTATTGACGCAGTTTTATTCTTCTTTTCAGTTCTAATTGGCTAACTATAATGTCTTACATGTAAATATTGACTATACCAATGCAAACATCATTACATTCCCGTCCGTGTTGTTGTCCGTGTTATTTGAAGAGCGTAATCAATTGATTTAGTTCACATTAATTAACTTTCGAGTATGAGTGAGGTTTGGGACGCAATACCATAACATGCAAATGTTGGTTGGTTGGTAAGATGTACAGGACTATGAAGAGCTGATCAAAATAAAAAGGTTGACAGTTGGGGTTGTGATGTGAGTCTCCAGAACCTTGTTGAGGCTAATTTATGGGAACTATCTCATTATGTTTGTTGTGTTAATTGCAGAGTTAACTTATAATTTATTTGTTTCACAGTCACTTTTCCATAAAGTATAAAGCTTGGAACGCAATAAAAGAATAGGTAATTTGTATATACATAATTACACATTACACACAATTAATGTGATGTTAGTCTCCGGAACCTTGTTAAAGTTAGTTTTTGCAAACTATCTAATTATGTGGTCATGTATTTTTCTTTATCTTTAATCATCCTGTTACAGAACTATTCTGACCGAGTCATTTGAATCAATGCTGTCTAGAGATCGATTAATAAGATTACAGGTAAACGGAGACGATAACCATGATAACTAAACTGAAACCAAACAGAGAGATGTCAGATTTGCACAGACTCTGTATTTAGTCATTCTAAAGTCGATTATTTTGTATATTTTTGACACCAACATGCATGCTGCGATTGTTGCCTGTTGTCATAAAAGACCACTGAAAATGGTATTACATTCCGGTACTGGCCTCGGTAGTGAGATCATGGTGTTTCAAATGGTACATGATGGAGAAATAGAAAAGAAAACGGAATACTTGTTACAGTATCACTATCACCTTATTATCATATACAAATTGACTTGTTAAGTATAATTATTATACACTTAATTCAATATGCGAAAAAAAGAAACGACCATTATGCGGATTTTATGTCAGAAACAAGGGCCGCATATATACTATACTTGTTTACGTTTGTTGTGTAACATATCCAGTTATTGTATAAATTTCATAGATAGACCCTTTCTATAATTAACACACATTATACACTTTGGATGAGCAATGCACTTAATTTAATGACCTTGAATAAGGAAACAAACATTATCAGTGCGGATTTGATGATAATAATGATAGATCGTATTTGTATAGCGCCTAATGTAGAACAGCCTCTTAGCGCTTATTAATATTCCTGGTCATTTGGTACAGTTATTAACACTTGAACTCACGGTACTCAGCTAGGATAACTAGCGCATGCAGCACACTTTATCACCTGACTTAGTAAATACAGTACATGAGCTGCCATGTAACATTTTTGGATATTACATGGCAATATTACATGGCAATATTACATGGCAATTCAGATGATAAAACAGTTGTTAACTTTGCTGACGGGAAAATCATGGAATGTTCCCGTCGGGATTTTAAATGCTATTTCGTGAAGAAAATAAGTCCCTCGACTTCGTCTCGGGACTTATTTACTCTTCCCTCAATAGCATTTAAAATCCCTCGGGATGTAACATTCCGTGCTATTCCCTCCACCGCCAGTTAACAACGGTATAATGTCATACAGCGGTGTACAGAAACGGCAATAATACGGCTCTTCTAATTGGACTATTCACATCGCTGCATGGCGCACACTTTGCAACGCGTCATGACGTTATTGGACAATTCTCCGTCGTAATATGGCTTGTCGATAAATGTTTCGGCTTAATAATCCAACTTATCTGTTAAATTACTGAAATTCTCGGGCACGCTGGACGTGGGATAAGGTGAATATTGTTTTTACATATTGTTCATGTTACTTACAAAAGATTTTCATCTTCTGCCGGGGAGGGGACTAAATAAAACAATTTCTAAGTGCTTTTTGAGTGGACGGCCCATAGTCTATTTTTAGTTCTAATTGTCTAACTATAATGTCTTCATGTATATATTGACATATCGACATTTAATATATGGCTTACACATACAGTACATGCATATTGCCCAAAGTTACATTCATGATTTACATGTAAAGTACGTCTTTTCAAGACCACTGGAGACATACATAATCATACTTACCTAAGTCTGATATCAGTAGCAAGGTGGTGATTGCATTTTAGAAAGAGAAAACAATACAGAATAGTTGTTAATAAATGTTCGGGGAAAAGGCTCCATATAGAGAGCCATTCTTTTGTACAAGGTCATGCATATAGCGTAATTTGTGCAAGTAATGATTGATTACATATAACAACAATTTTTCTTATTAACAGACAAAATAACATTCATTTCAACAAACATATCACTACCGATTTGATGTAATAAAGTAAAACGTCATTGCATTTACTTACATTAGTGGTGTCGGAAAAGGATTCCCGTAACTGACCAGGGGGGGTATTCTGAAAGCTCATTTAACTTTTCATTTAAATATGCACTTAAGTCCATGATTTAATTGCACGCTGATTGAGTGGAAAATCGGTATTCTGAAAGCTCAATCAGCGTTCAATTAACTTCTGCGCGACTATCTTAAGCTCCTCCCACCTCATTAATATTCCATCCAATCAAATAGGCTGTTACAAGATTTTTACGCGCACTAACGCGCATGTGACCTCCTTCTTGGCATGGCCCTCTGCTCTCATCTCTACCGTTGAAATCACTCCATATATTTTGTTTTCACTGTGATAATTCTGAAATAATTAATTTGTAACTATATCATCTAATGCCTGCATAGTCATTGTATCACACCTTTGATTAAAAGAAATATTACTTTGTAATTATTGTGTAATTTGTAGCTATGTTATTTTATTCAACGAGACATTTCCTGTAAGTCAATATGTTCAATACCCCTGTCTAGGATAAAAAGGTATGAATAACAAATCATTTCATTTCAATGTTAATTGCA
Organism: Echinarachnius parma; assembly: GCA_037951105.1. Lineage (NCBI taxonomy): Eukaryota > Metazoa > Echinodermata > Echinoidea > Clypeasteroida > Echinarachniidae > Echinarachnius > Echinarachnius parma. Next base: position 70,474 of record JBAMJV010005099.1, on the reverse strand, counting down.
GCAATATGAAATCAATCGACATGTCGGTTACTAAAGGACATTTAATAATGAACATTTGCGTGTTTCTGTTATTGAAATTAAACTTAATTAATTTGGATAAGATACATCCTTCAATAATTGTGTTTTCCTCCAAAATGAAACCATGTACCCTAGGCCATGATGATGAAATCATCAGATTTTAACTTTACGCTGTTTTATAAAGGATACATTTAATATGAAAAGTGAATATTGTTTGCAAGTTTTGATATTTATATCATTCAAATGCCTCCAATATTTGTCTGATTGTATTTGTGAATTAAAAGTCCATCTAATAGATGCAACGTGTATAACAAAAAGGTTATGATGATTTAGTTATCCCTAGAAGCAAAAAATGTATACAATACTTGACTAATATCATTTTAGCATCATTTTCTTTCTTTTATAAAATAAAATACTTATGTTGTTATTATTGCTGAAATCAGATAATATTTGACATAATCACAAAGTATATGTCTATACATTCTTGAATAATGTGAAGGAAATGTAATATAAACCGTTATGCAATAGAGGCATACACACTGATGCATTTTAATGGAAAGATGATAATTCTTTCCATTAACCTTTTTTGTTATACACGTTGCATCTATTAGATGGACTTTTAATTCACAAAGAAGATAATGTTACCATTATTCACCATCATTATGCTTGTTCAAAAGTAGTGATGATCTATTACAAAGTGTAACTATATTATGCGGAAACGTAAATGGATTAATAGACTTTTTAATAATATTATGTGAATCAATGTTGTCTAATGCAATATTCTATCTCTGTGATAGCGATTACGATATGCGTCATTATGTGCGAGAAAACCCCAGCCATGCTGGGATGTGAGTTCTTGGTTCAAATTTACTCCCTCCCGGTGCTAGTTATGACTTATGAGAGGTCTATAGCTCTTTTAACTTTTTCATTATCTTCAGACTTAAATGACCGCTAATTAAGCTTTCAGAATACCAATTTGCAATTAAATTGCGCGTAATAAGATGCGCGCAGATTACACAACTGCGCGTAATGATTTCCCGCCAAACGCTTGTTACCATGGTAGTTAAATGATTGAGAAGTTAATTTGGCTTTCAGAATACGAAAACGCTGATTGAACGCTGATTGAGTGCTAATTTGCTTTCAGAATACCGCCCATATCGACAGAAACAAAAATTAATTTCAACAAACACATCAATGCGATGTAATTTAGAAAAACATCATTGCATTTACCTAAAAACCGACCGTATTGACGCAGTTTTATTCTTCTTTTCAGTTCTAATTGGCTAACTATAATGTCTTACATGTAAATATTGACTATACCAATGCAAACATCATTACATTCCCGTCCGTGTTGTTGTCCGTGTTATTTGAAGAGCGTAATCAATTGATTTAGTTCACATTAATTCACTTTCGAGTATGAGTGAGGTTTGGGACGCAATACCATAACATGCAAATGTTGGTTGGTTGGTAAGATGTACAGGACTATGAAGAGCTGATCAAAATAAAAAGGTTGACAGTTGGGGTTGTGATGTGAGTCTCCAGAACCTTGTTGAGGCTAATTTGTGGGAACTATCTCATTATGTTTGTTGTGTTAATTGCAGAGTTAACTTATAATTTATTTGTTTCACAGTCACTTTTCCATAAAGTATAAAGCTTGGAACGCAATAAAAGAATAGGTAATTTGTATATACATAATTACACATTACACACAATTAATGTGATGTTAGTCTCCGGAACCTTGTTAAAGTTAGTTTTTGCAAACTATCTAATTATGTGGTCATGTACTTTTCTTTATCTTTAATCATCCTGTTACAGAACTATTCTGACCGAGTCATTTGAATCAATGCTGTCTAGAGATCGATTAATAAGATTACAGGTAAACGGAGACGATAACCATGATAACTAAACTGAAACCCAAAAGAGAGATGTCAGATTTGCACAGACTCTGTATTTAGTCATTCTAAAGTCGATTATTTTGTATATTTTTGACACCAACATGCATGCTGCGATTGTTGCCTGTTGTCATAAAAGACCACTGAAAATGGTATTACATTCCGGTACTGGCCTCGGTAGTGAGATCATGGCGTTTCAAATGGTACATGATGGAGAAATAGAAAAGAAAACGGAATACTTGTTACAGTATCACTATCACCTTATTATCATATACAAATTGACTTGTTAAGTATAATTATTATACACTTAATTCAATATGCGAAAAAAAGAAACGACCATTATGCGGATTTTATGTCAGAAACAAGGGCCGCATATAATATACTATACTTGTTTACGTTTGTTGTGTAACATATCCAGTTATTGTATAAATTTCATAGATAGACCCTTTCTATAATTAACACACATTATAAACTTTGGATGAGCAATGCACTTAATTTAATGACCTTGAATAAGGAAACAAACATTATCAGTGCGGATTTGATGATAATAATGATAGATCGTATTTGTATAGCGCCTAATGTAGAACAGCCTCTTAGCGCTTATTAATATTCCTGGTCATTTGGTACAGTTATTAACACTTGAACTCACGGTACTCAGCTAGGATAACTAGCGCATGCAGCACACTTTATCACCTGACTTAGTAAATACAGTACATGAGCTGCCATGTAAAATTGTTGGATATTACATGGCAATATTACATGGCAATTCAGATGATAAAACAGTTGTTAACTTTGCTGACGGGAAAATCATGGAATGTTCCCGTCGGGATTTTAAATGCTATTTCGTGAAGAAAATAATTCCCTCGACTTCGTCTCGGGACTTATTTACTCTTCCCTCAATAGCATTTAAAATCCCTCGGGATGTAACATTCCGTGCTATTCCCTCCACCGCCAGTTAACAACAGTATAATGTCTTACAGCGGTGTACAGAAACGGCAATAATACGGCTCTTCTAATTGGACTATTCACATCGCTGCATGGCGCACACTTTGCAACGCGTGACGTTATTGGACAATTCTCCGTCGTAATATGGCTTGTCGATAAATGTTTCGGCTTAATAATCCAACTTATCTGTTAAATTACTGAAATTCTCGGGCACGCTGGACGTGGGATAAGGTGAGTATTGTTTTTACATATTGTTCATGTTACTTACAAAAGATTTTCATCTTCTGCCGGGGAGGGGACTACATAAAACAATTTCTAAGCGCTTTTTGAGTGGACGGCCCATAGTCTATTTTTAGTTCTAATTGTCTAACTATAATGTCTTCATGTAAATATTGACATATCGACATTTAATATATGGCTTACACATACAGTACATGCATATTGCCCAAAGTTACATTCATGATTTACATGTAAAGTACGTCTTCTCAAGACCAATGGCGACATACATAATCATACTTACGAGCGGCTGATATCGGTAGCAAGGTGGTGGATGAATTTTAGAAAGAGAAAACAATACATAATAGTTGTTAATACATGTTCGGGGAAAAGGCTCAATAGAGAGCCATTCATTTGTACAAGGTAATGCATATAGTGTAATTTGTACATGTTATGAGTGATTACATAATTATAAAACAAAAGCTATTTTCCTTATTAACAGTCAAAATGAATTTCTTTTGAACAAACATATCACTGCCGATTTGATGTTAAGACAAAATGATTGCATTGACTTAGATTAGTGGTATCGGGGAGGATACCCCTAACTGACCGTATTGACGCAGTTTTATTCTTCTTTTTTTCTAATTGTCTAACTATAATGTCTTCATGTAAATATTGACATATCGACATTAGATATATGGCTTACACATACAATACATGCATATTGCCCAAAGTTACATTCATGATTTACATGTAAAGTACGTCTTCTCAAGACCAATGGCGACATACATAATCATACTTACCATTGACTGATGTCGGTAGCAAGGTGGTGGATGAATTTTAGAAAGAGAAAACAATACAGAATAGTTGTTAATATATGTTCGGGGAAAAGGCTCAATAGAGAGCCATTCTTTTGTACAAGGTAATGCATATAGCGTAATTTGTACAAGTTATGAGTGATTACATATAAAAATTATTTTTTTCTTATTAACAGACAAAATACCATTTAATTTAAACAAGCATTTCAATGCCAATTGATGAAATTAAGAAAAACATAAGTGCAGTTTGTGAATTGAATTTATGCATTATGACGCTGAATACTGTTGAAGATATATTAATTTAAATCATTTTCAACAAAGCTACTGGACTATTGTTAACTTTTCTAAAACTTAGTTAGTGCAATTTATCACCTGCGGACTTTTGTGTTTTTTAAGGAGAAAAAAAGACAAAATAAAACAGCATGCAGGCTGAACTCAAATCAGAACCAAAATGACCAAATTATTTTAAAACCAAAATTACCATATTTTAAAACCAAAATTACCATATTTCAAAATTCACAAATGTAATATCATTACTGCAGTTTATTGAGCATTGATAACGTGCGAATCGTATGGGGTATGTCTTCAATTTCCTCAAACGTAATTGGAGTGATATGATAATAAGGATTACAAGCTTACCCCGCTGCCGCTGCTCTCTATCGGCTGCCGTGTTTGAAGGGGAGAAAAAGAAAAGAAAAAACAACAAGGGGAAACAATTATATTGTTTAAACATGCGATAGGCTTATGTATAGGGATGGGTGGTTGTTGGTGTCGGTCTCTGGATCCTTAGTGAGTATTTACCCGTTCTAAAATTATACAGTATTTTAAAAATATCTAACTCGTGGTTCCCCTGCTTTGATGTGAAAGTAAAGTTCGTTCGGTTAAGTTGTTATCGTAATGTATAGGTTTTGGGACGTAATAAAGTGATAATAATGTAACAATCTAATTTTGACTTTGGTCGATGTTGAAGAAATATAAATTTGAATGAGAGAATCGCTTTGAGGGGGCGGTCCTGTGTTTAATGGGAGATCAGACAAAATAAATGGTCAACACATATTTGCATTCATATTGTTTATTATATACTAAGGCTCGTTTTTTATTTTAATTTGAAGGGGGAGTTATATCGGTCTTCAGATCATCCGTCAGGTTTCACTCCCTCCAAAATTATATAGTCTTTTACAAAATAATATATGATATATGTTTGTACCGCGATGTGCTCGGTTGTTCAAATACCTCCTTTGAAGAGGAAATGGTTGTTTTAGGGGGTTCAACCCCCCCCCCCCCCCCCACCCCTCTCCCCTCCCACCTCCCTTTACAACATATAAGTGACGGATCTCGGACTCGGCTTCGAAAATTATCGATGGACACCCTTCCCCCCTCAAAAATCTTCCCCAAAACACCCCCCTCCCCCCTCCCTTTAAAAAAAATCCCCCTTTAAAAAATTCTGGGTACGACAGTTTCATGGGCGATATACAGAACTCAGATGAGCTTAAACTCAATTCTAAAATGCATTATTAGACGGTTAGGCAAAAACGGTTCTAATCATACAGTTTGTGAATTGAATTTATGCATTATGACTTTGAATACTGTTGAAGATATATTAATTTAAATCATTTTCAACAAAGCTACTGGACTATTGTTCAATTTTCTAAAACTAAGTTAGTGCAATTTATCACCTGCGGACTTTTGTGTTTTTTTAGGAGAAAAAAAGACACAAAATAAAACAGCATGCAGGCTGAACTCAAATCAGAACCAAATGGACCATATTTTAAAACCAAAATTACCATATTTCAAAATTCACAAATGTAATATCATTACTGCAGTTTATTGAGCATTGATAACGTGCGAATCGTATGGGGTATGTCTTCAATTTCCTCAAACGTAATTGGAGTGATATGGTAATAAGGATTACAAGCTCACCCTGCAGCCACAGCTCTCTATCGACTGCCGTGTTTGGAGGGGAGAAAAAAGAAGAAAACAAAAACAAGGGTAAACAAATATATATTGTTTAAATATGCGTTAAGATAGCCTTATGGTGGGATGGGTGGTTGTTGGTGTCGGTCTCTGGATCCTTAGTGAGTATTTACCCGTTCTAAAATTATACAGTCTTTTTTAAATATCTAACTCGTGGTTCCCCTGCTTTGATGTGAAAGTAAAGTTCGTTCGGTTAAGTTGTTATCGTAATGTATAGGTTTTGGGACGTAATAAAGTGATAATAATGTAACAATCTAATTTTGACTTTGGTCGATGTTGAAGAAATATGAATTTGAATGAGAGAATCGCTTTGAGGGGGCGGTCCTGTGTTTACTGGGAGATCAGACAAAATGCATGGTCAACAAATATTTGCATTCATATTGTTTATTATATACTAAGGCTCGTTTTTTATTTTAATTTGAAGGGGGAGATATATCGGTCTTCAGATCATCCGTCAGGTTTCACTCCCTCCAAAATTATATAGTCTTTTACAAATATATGATATATGTTTGTACCGCGATGTGCTTGGTTGTTCAAATACCCCATTTGATGAGGAAAAGGTTGTTTTAGGGGGTTCAACCCCCCCCCCCCCCCCCTACCCCTCCCCCCTCCCACCTCCCTTTACAAAATATAAGTGACGGATCTCGGACTCGGCTTCGAAAATTATCGATGGACACCCTTCCCCCCTCAAAAATCTTCCCCAAAACACCCCCCTCCCCCCTCCCTTTAAAAAAATCTTTTACAAAATTCTGGGTACGACAGTTTCATGGGCGATATACAGAACTCAGATGAGCTTAAACTAAATTCTAAAATGCATTATTAGACGGTTAGGCAAAAACGGTTATAATCATACAGTTTGTGAATTGAATTTATGCATTATGACGTTGAATACTGTTGAAGATATATTAATTTAAATCATTTTCAACAAAGCTACTGGACTATTGTTAACTTTTCTAAAACTTAGTTAGTGCAATTTATCACCTGCGGACTTTTGTGTTTTTTAAGGAGAAAAAAAGACAAAATAAAACAGCATGCAGGCTGAACTCAAATCAGAACCAAATGGACCATATTTTAAAACCAAAATGATCATATTTTAAAACCAAAATTACCATATTTCAAAATTCACAAATGTAATATCATTACTGCAGTTTATTGAGCATTGATAACGTGCGAATCGTATGGGGTATGTCTTCAATTTCCTCAAACGTAATTGGAGTGATATGATAATAAGGATTACAAGCTTACCCCGCTGCCGCTGCTCTCTATCGGCTGCCGTGTTTGAAGGGGAGAAAAAGAAAAGAAAAAACAACAAGGGGAAACAATTATATTGTTTAAACATGCGATAGGCTTATGTATAGGGATGGGTGGTTGTTGGTGTCGGTCTCTGGATCCTTAGTGAGTATTTACCCGTTCTAAAATTATACAGTATTTTAAAAATATCTAACTCGTGGTTCCCCTGCTTTGATGTGAAAGTAAAGTTCGTTCGGTTAAGTTGTTATCGTAATGTATAGGTTTTGGGACGTAATAAAGAGATAATAATGTAACAATCTAATTTTGACTTTGGTCGATGTTGAAGAAATATAAATTTGAATGAGAGAATCGCTTTGAGGGGGCGGTCCTGTGTTTAATGGGAGATCAGACAAAATAAATGGTCAACACATATTTGCATTCATATTGTTTATTATATACTAAGGCTCGTTTTTTATTTTAATTTGAAGGGGGAGTTATATCGGTCTTCAGATCATCCGTCAGGTTTCACTCCCTCCAAAATTATATAGTCTTTTACAAAATAATATATGATATATGTTTGTACCGCGATGTGCTCGGTTGTTCAAATACCTCCTTTGAAGAGGAAATGGTTGTTTTAGGGGGTTCAACCCCCCCCCCCCCCACCCCTCTCCCCTCCCACCTCCCTTTACAACATATAAGTGACGGATCTCGGACTCGGCTTCGAAAATTATCGATGGACACCCTTCCCCCCTCAAAAATCTTCCCCAAAACACCCCCCTCCCCCCTCCCTTTAAAAAAAATCCCCCTTTAAAAAATTCTGGGTACGACAGTTTCATGGGCGATATACAGAACTCAGATGAGCTTAAACTCAATTCTAAAATGCATTATTAGACGGTTAGGCAAAAACGGTTCTAATCATACAGTTTGTGAATTGAATTTATGCATTATGACTTTGAATACTGTTGAAGATATATTAATTTAAATCATTTTCAACAAAGCTACTGGACTATTGTTCAATTTTCTAAAACTAAGTTAGTGCAATTTATCACCTGCGGACTTTTGTGTTTTTTTAGGAGAAAAAAAGACACAAAATAAAACAGCATGCAGGCTGAACTCAAATCAGAACCAAATGGACCATATTTTAAAACCAAAATTACCATATTTCAAAATTCACAAATGTAATATCATTACTGCAGTTTATTGAGCATTGATAACGTGCGAATCGTATGGGGTATGTCTTCAATTTCCTCAAACGTAATTGGAGTGATATGGTAATAAGGATTACAAGCTCACCCTGCAGCCACAGCTCTCTATCGGCTGCCGTGTTTGGAGGGGAGAAAAAAGAAGAAAACAAAAACAAGGGTAAACAAATATATATTGTTTAAATATACGTTAAGATAGCCTTATGGTGGGATGGGTGGTTGTTGGTGTCGGTCTCTGGATCCTTAGTGAGTATTTACCCGTTCTAAAATTATACAGTCTTTTTTAAATATCTAACTCGTGGTTCCCCTGCTTTGATGTGAAAGTAAAGTTCGTTCGGTTAAGTTGTTATCGTAATGTATAGGTTTTGGGACGTAATAAAGTGATAATAATGTAACAATCTAATTTTGACTTTGGTCGATGTTGAAGAAATATGAATTTGAATGAGAGAATCGCTTTGAGGGGGCGGTCCTGTGTTTACTGGGAGATCAGACAAAATGCATGGTCAACAAATATTTGCATTCATATTGTTTATTATATACTAAGGCTCGTTTTTTATTTTAATTTGAAGGGGGAGATATATCGGTCTTCAGATCATCCGTCAGGTTTCACTCCCTCCAAAATTATATAGTCTTTTACAAATATATGATATATGTTTGTACCGCGATGTGCTTGGTTGTTCAAATACCCCATTTGATGAGGAAAAGGTTGTTTTAGGGGGTTCAACCCCCCCCCCCCCCCTACCCCTCCCCCCTCCCACCTCCCTTTACAAAATATAAGTGACGGATCTCGGACTCGGCTTCGAAAATTATCGATGGACACCCTTCCCCCCTCAAAAATCTTCCCCAAAACACCCCCTCCCCCCTCCCTTTAAAAAAATTTTTTACAAAATTCTGGGTACGACAGTTTCATGGGCGATATACAGAACTCAGATGAGCTTAAACTAAATTCTAAAATGCATTATTAGACGGTTAGGCAAAAACGGTTATAATCATACAGTTTGTGAATTGAATTTATGCATTATGACGTTGAATACTGTTGAAGATATATTAATTTAAATCATTTTCAACAAAGCTACTGGACTATTGTTAACTTTTCTAAAACTTAGTTAGTGCAATTTATCACCTGCGGACTTTTGTGTTTTTTAAGGAGAAAAAAAGACAAAATAAAACAGCATGCAGGCTGAACTCAAATCAGAACCAAAATGACCAAATTATTTTAAAACCAAAATTACCATATTTTAAAACCAAAATTACCATATTTCAAAATTCACAAATGTAATATCATTACTGCAGTTTATTGAGCATTGATAACGTGCGAATCGTATGGGGTATGTCTTCAATTTCCTCAAACGTAATTGGAGTGATATGATAATAAGGATTACAAGCTTACCCCGCTGCCGCTGCTCTCTATCGGCTGCCGTGTTTGAAGGGGAGAAAAAGAAAAGAAAAAACAACAAGGGGAAACAATTATATTGTTTAAACATGCGATAGGCTTATGTATAGGGATGGGTGGTTGTTGGTGTCGGTCTCTGGATCCTTAGTGAGTATTTACCCGTTCTAAAATTATACAGTATTTTAAAAATATCTAACTCGTGGTTCCCCTGCTTTGATGTGAAAGTAAAGTTCGTTCGGTTAAGTTGTTATCGTAATGTATAGGTTTTGGGACGTAATAAAGTGATAATAATGTAACAATCTAATTTTGACTTTGGTCGATGTTGAAGAAATATGAATTTGAATGAGAGAATCGCTTTGAGGGGGCGGTCCTGTGTTTACTGGGAGATCAGACAAAATGCATGGTCAACAAATATTTGCATTCATATTGTTTATTATATACTAAGGCTCGTTTTTTATTTTAATTTGAAGGGGGAGATATATCGGTCTTCAGATCATCCGTCAGGTTTCACTCCCTCCAAAATTATATAGTCTTTTACAAATATATGATATATGTTTGTACCGCGATGTGCTTGGTTGTTCAAATACCCCATTTGATGAGGAAAAGGTTGTTTTAGGGGGTTCAACCCCCCCCCCCCCCCCTACCCCTCCCCCCTCCCACCTCCCTTTACAAAATATAAGTGACGGATCTCGGACTCGGCTTCGAAAATTATCGATGGACACCCTTCCCCCCTCAAAAATCTTCCCCAAAACACCCCCTCCCCCCTCCCTTTAAAAAAATTTTTTACAAAATTCTGGGTACGACAGTTTCATGGGCGATATACAGAACTCAGATGAGCTTAAACTAAATTCTAAAATGCATTATTAGACGGTTAGGCAAAAACGGTTATAATCATACAGTTTGTGAATTGAATTTATGCATTATGACGTTGAATACTGTTGAAGATATATTAATTTAAATCATTTTCAACAAAGCTACTGGACTATTGTTAACTTTTCTAAAACTTAGTTAGTGCAATTTATCACCTGCGGACTTTTGTGTTTTTTAAGGAGAAAAAAAGACAAAATAAAACAGCATGCAGGCTGAACTCAAATCAGAACCAAAATGACCAAATTATTTTAAAACCAAAATTACCATATTTTAAAACCAAAATTACCATATTTCAAAATTCACAAATGTAATATCATTACTGCAGTTTATTGAGCATTGATAACGTGCGAATCGTATGGGGTATGTCTTCAATTTCCTCAAACGTAATTGGAGTGATATGATAATAAGGATTACAAGCTTACCCCGCTGCCGCTGCTCTCTATCGGCTGCCGTGTTTGAAGGGGAGAAAAAGAAAAGAAAAAACAACAAGGGGAAACAATTATATTGTTTAAACATGCGATAGGCTTATGTATAGGGATGGGTGGTTGTTGGTGTCGGTCTCTGGATCCTTAGTGAGTATTTACCCGTTCTAAAATTATACAGTATTTTAAAAATATCTAACTCGTGGTTCCCCTGCTTTGATGTGAAAGTAAAGTTCGTTCGGTTAAGTTGTTATCGTAATGTATAGGTTTTGGGACGTAATAAAGTGATAATAATGTAACAATCTAATTTTGACTTTGGTCGATGTTGAAGAAATATAAATTTGAATGAGAGAATCGCTTTGAGGGGGCGGTCCTGTGTTTAATGGGAGATCAGACAAAATAAATGGTCAACACATATTTGCATTCATATTGTTTATTATATACTAAGGCTCGTTTTTTATTTTAATTTGAAGGGGGAGTTATATCGGTCTTCAGATCATCCGTCAGGTTTCACTCCCTCCAAAATTATATAGTCTTTTACAAAATAATATATGATATATGTTTGTACCGCGATGTGCTCGGTTGTTCAAATACCTCCTTTGAAGAGGAAATGGTTGTTTTAGGGGGTTCAACCCCCCCCCCCCCCCCCCACCCCTCTCCCCTCCCACCTCCCTTTACAACATATAAGTGACGGATCTCGGACTCGGCTTCGAAAATTATCGATGGACACCCTTCCCCCCTCAAAAATCTTCCCCAAAACACCCCCCTCCCCCCTCCCTTTAAAAAAATCTTTTACAAAATTCTGGGTACGACAGTTTCATGGGCGATATACAGAACTCAGATGAGCTTAAACTAAATTCTAAAATGCATTATTAGACGGTTAGGCAAAAACGGTTATAATCATACAGTTTGTGAATTGAATTTATGCATTATGACGTTGAATACTGTTGAAGATATATTAATTTAAATCATTTTCAACAAAGCTACTGGACTATTGTTAACTTTTCTAAAACTTAGTTAGTGCAATTTATCACCTGCGGACTTTTGTGTTTTTTAAGGAGAAAAAAAGACAAAATAAAACAGCATGCAGGCTGAACTCAAATCAGAACCAAAATGACCAAATTATTTTAAAACCAAAATTACCATATTTTAAAACCAAAATTACCATATTTCTAAATTCACAAATGTAATATCATTACTGCAGTTTATTGAGCATTGATAACGTGCGAATCGTATGGGGTATGTCTTCAATTTCCTCAAACGTAATTGGAGTGATATGATAATAAGGATTACAAGCTTACCCCGCTGCCGCTGCTCTCTATCGGCTGCCGTGTTTAAAGGGGAGAAAAAGAAAAGGATCACAAGCTTACCCTGCAGCAGCTGAAGCAGCTCATCATAGACTGCCGTGTTTGAAAGGGAGAAAAAGAAAAGAAAAAAAAACAAGGGTAACAAAATATTGTTTAAATATGCGTTAAGATAGCCTTATGGTGGGATGGGTGGTTGTTGGTGTCGGTCTCTGGATCCTTAGTGAGTATTTACCCGTTCTAAAATTATACAGTCTTTTTAAAATATCTAACTCGTGGTTTTCATGTGTAAGTAAAGTTCGTTCGATAAGTTTGGGGCGTAATGAAGTGATATATGTAACAATCTAATTTTGACTTTGGTCGATGATGAAGAAATATGAATTTGAATGAGAGAATCGCTTTGAATGGGCGGTCCTGTGTTTACTGGGAGATCAGACAAAATGCATGGTCAACAAATATTTGCATTCATATTGTTTATTATATACTAAGGCTCGTTTTTTATTTTAATTTGAAGGGGGAGATATATCGGTCTTCAGATCATCCGTCAGGTTTCACTCCCTCCAAAATTATATAGTCTTTTACAAAATAATATATGATATATGTTTGTACCGCGATGTGCTTGGTTGTTCAAATACCCCCTTTGAAGAGGAAATGGTTGTTTTAGGGGGTTCAACCCCCCCCCCCCCCCCCCCCCCTACCCCTCTCCCCTCCAACCTCCCTTTACAACATATAAGTGACGGATCTCGGACTCGGCTTCGAAAATTATCGATAGACACCCTTCCCCCCTCAAAAATCTTCCCCAAAACACCCCCCTCCCCCCTCCCTTTAAAAAAAAATCCCCCTTTAAAAAATTCTGGGTACGACAGTTTCATGGGCGATATACAGAACTCAGATGAGCTTAAACTCATTTCTAAAATGCATTATTAGACGGTTAGGCAAAAACGGTTCTATAATCATACAGTTTGTGAATTGAATTTATGCATTATGACTTTGAATACTGTTGAAGATATATTAATTTAAATCATTTTCAACAAAGCTACTGGACTATTGTTCAATTTCTCAAACTTAGTTAGTGCAATTTATCACCTGCGGACTTTTGTGTTTTTTAAGGAGAAAAAAGACACAAAATAAAACAGCATGCAGGCTGAACTCAAATCAGAACCAAATGGACCATATTTTAAAACCAAAATGATCATATTTTAAAACCAAAATTACCATATTTCAAAATTCACAAATGTAATATCATTACTGCAGTTTATTGAGCATTGATAACGTGCAAATCATATGGGGTATGTCTTCAATTTCCTCAAACGTAATTGGAGTGATATGATAATAAGGATTACAAGCTTACCCCGCTGCTGCAAGGGGAGAAAAAGAAAATAAAAAACAACAAGGGGAAACAGTTATATTGTTTAAACATGCGATAGGCTTATGTATAGGGATGGGTGGTTGTTGGTGTCGGTCTCTGGATCCTTAGTGAGTATTTACCCGTTCTAAAATTATACAGTATTTCAAAAATATCTAACTCGTGGTTCCCCTGCTTTGATGTGAAAGTAAAGTTCGTTCGGTTAAGTTGTTATCGTAATGTATAGGCTTTGGGACGTAATAAAGTGATAATAATGTAACAATCTAATTTTGACTTTGGTCGATGTTGAAGAAATATGAATTTGAATGAGAGAATCGCTTTGAGGGGCGGTCCTGTGTTTAATGGGAGATCAGACAAAATAAATGGTCAACAAATATTTGTGTTCATTATATGTGTTTATTATTATACTAAGGCTCGTTTTTTATTTTAATTTGAAGGGGGAGTTATATCGGTCTTTAGATCATCCGTCAGGTTTCACTCCCTCCAAAATTATATAGTATTTTACAAATATATGATATATGTTTGTACCGCGATGTGCTTGGTTGTTCAAATACCCCCCTTGATGAAGAAAGTGTTGTTTTGGGGGGTTCAAGTTCAAACCACCCCCCCCCCCCCCCTCCCCCTCTCCCCTCTCACCTCCCTTTACGCCAGTGATGTATATTAAAAAGAGTTGGGCTCATGGGACGATATACAGAACTCAGATGAGCTTAAACTCAAGTCTAAAATGCATTATTAGACGTTAAGGCAAAATGTGTTCTAATCATATATGTTTGTGAATTGAATTTGTGCATTATGACGTTGATCACTGCTGAAAATATATTAATTTAAATCATTTTAAAAAAGCTACTGGACTATTGTTCAATTTTCTCAAACTTAGTGCAATTTTTCACCTGCGGACTTCTGTGGTTTTTTAGGAGAAAAAAATAAATAAATAAAACAACATGCAGGCTGAACTCAAATCAAAACCAAAATGACCATATTTCAAAATTCACAAATCTAATATCATTACTGCAGTTTATTGAGCATTGGGAACTCGCGAATTGTATACTGTATTTCAAACATAATAAAAGCAATTAACCTCGTGTTGCCATTAGCATTAGGAAAACAAACATGACTGGGATTTCAATCAATGTTTTCAACATTGCAAAGCATGCGCAAGTTATCGTGATTAATGCAGTTGGGTAATTTTGTCTTTAATCTGCACTCAGTCAGTCAGAATTATTCCTGTCCAAGCAACAAAATTAAAAATGTATTAGTAAAGAAATCATGATTAATTGAATAGGGAGAGTGCTCACTTTTTGAGTAACATAGTAGTCCCAGTGGCGGATCTACGGGGGTGGGGGGTTAGGGGGTTTAACCCCCCCCCCCCCCCCCTTGGGCTGCCAAGTGAAAATGTGATGTGGAAAACATCACTTACGGGGGTTCAAATTAGCCAAAACAAATCGTGGACGATGCTCCGCATCGTCATTGGGTCAAACCCTCCCCTTAAAGGGGTAGTTTAATTTTGGTAGAGAGGGCGCTGCACATTACAATTTTTTGTAAGGTAATGAAAAACTGAGTATTGAATTCGAGAGAACATGCAATTTTAATGGCAGAATAATCTTTATTTGGTCAAAATCGGTCCAGAAACGGTTGAAATATCTATTAATATATCTGATCTTATAATTATTTGGGGCCCAAATAATTAGATGATTTTTTCAAAAAATAAAAAAAATGCTTCCCTTTTTTTTTAAATGTTCAAAAGCGTTTTTTAAATAATTGTTGATGATCTCTCTATTAAATCATTATTTCAATAAAACATCACATGCATACTTTTGTATAAAAAAGGTTGAAACCAACGCCTTTTTAGAGAGCGCCCTCTTGTGTTATAATGGCTTTTTTTGAATGATAACAGGCTTTTTACTTAGTCGTTTGTAATTTTGTAAATTATACCTTTCGAACATGGTGGAGTTATAACTATTAGTTTGTAGTGTCATTTTGCAGGTTTTGGTTACTAAAGTACAGCCTTACCAAAACTGTACTACCCCTTAACAAAAAGACATCACTTACGGGGGTTCAAAATAGCAACAACAAAAATCGCCGCTTCGCGGCTCGTGGACGATGCTCCGCATCGTCCTTGGGTCACCCCCCCCCCCCCTTAGCAAAAAGCTAGATCCGCCCCTGAGTCCTTTGCATGTAATGCCGTAAAATAAACCGTTACAATTAACCTGGAACCTGCATGGTGGGGATTGGCAAATTTCAAAAGGAACAGGTTACCCAACATTTTATACAATGTTTATGCTTGTTTTACCTTCATCCCCGTTCAAAGAGGCGGTACGTTGACGCTTTTCTGGCGGAGCTTCTCCATTTGATCTGAATCATTATTAAAATGAAAAATATTTTATATCAATTATACAACCAAACACAAATATAAATGATAAACATAAATTATAGTAATTTTAATTTCATTGTGCCTTTACAAGTGCCCAAATGTTCATAAACATGCACAGGGAGAGTCAAAAGTTTAACTACATGTGTGTCATTTGAAAATGTATAAAATAAGGAGCAAACTATTGTTGTTTCCGAATGTTTATTTCAAACTCCATAATGCAAGAATACTATGGTTTTGGTTTACTTGGATTTCATTGAGTTACACAGCATATAATTTGCATACCACATATTTATTGTGTAGTCGCAAAATTCGTTTAAATGTATAGGGCTACTAATTCTGTTAAATTTAGAAACATACAGTTTAACACAGTGTGTCATAATATAGAATTTAAAAATGGCTAACTATACCTTTGAATAGTTGTTCCGGCCTGTCCTATTATGTTCACGGTGCACGTAATTGCGGAATCTTTCTGAGACACAGTTGCTAAAAACAAAGAAACATAAGCCAAATTATTATGTTGAACAAAATATTATGATGTTTTATTCTATAATGAATATTAACGTAAGGCGTACCCAGAGGTACGCTTTTTAGTGGTCTCGACCAAAATAACCACTGGTCTTGGCCTCGGAAATTGTAAATGAACTCGGTCTCGGCCTCGAAAATTTGTAAACATATCTGTCTCGGCTTTAATTATTTTTACGGACACCCCCCCCCCCCCCCCTCCCTGCTTACATAAACCACAGCTTCGAAAAAGTTCCGACGGATCTCGGTTTCGGCTTCCAACATTTGTTTACGGACCCCCCCCCCCCCCCCCCCCCCCCCCCCTTACACATACCTCAACCTCGACAAATGTCGACGGATCTCGGACTCGGTATACTAGGCAGGAAGGGCCATTTTTCATCAGGCCACTAATTTGGTATTTACAATTTGACAAAAATGGAAACCTGACATGGTCTTCCTAAAACAAAAACTACTCGACCAAAATTACTGTTCCTGGTATATTTTTTGTCCTATCCCGTGAATTGTTGACATATAATAGACCCTTGACCACACGTTTTTCTTTAGATGATAGACCATACGTTTCGTACATTGTTGAAAGATTATTTGTTAGATTCGAAATGATTCTTTTCCATGTGTATGATGTTCGGCATTCTTGATCCTGTATTTTGTATGAGCACGTTCAGTATGTGAATATGACAACTGCGTTGTCTGTTGTGCATATTATAATTCCAATTATACTTATTTATTGCATATCATTATAAGGGCTAGACCAACTAGCATTTTGTGCTATCACTAATCCTTTTTTGACCAATAAGATTTAATTTGTAGAATCTTTGTATTATATTGTAAATGTTTTCATTTGGTAAATAAATAAATTGCATTTTAATTTCATTTCAATTAAGCCATCATGTTTCTTTATTATGACAAGTACACTGTTTCTTTTTTTTTTGGGGGGGGGGGGGTGGGGGCACCCTGTATAGTAATGTGGTTGGTAGGGCACTGTACATTTGCAGATATCTGTATTTAGAAATGTACATTTATCAACTTGATAAAACATTATTACATCTTAAACTTATTCAGTATTTATAAGACTAAGTTCATATCAATTACACGACTGTAGAATATAATTTCGTATAACTCTCTGACTTTAGTGTTAACAAAATGAATACAAGGGTGAAAGTATGTTTAGACAAATAAATGAGCACACGAATGAGCACACATCATAACTGACAAGATTTAAATTTCTACTAATTCGAGCATTTTTGAACGCCGTTTGATCGATACTATAATTTTGACTTTATTTGTATCGTGTTTCATTCTTCACTCACCTGCCATATTGTGTGTTCCTCCCTACGATAGAGCTACAAAAAAGAAAGAACATTTATTTATTTATTTCAGTTTATTTTACCATAAAAAGCAAGTAATACAGCAAAATTAAATTACAAATTACAGATCAAACATGCAATATTGTATGGTTCGGACAATTAAAAAAGCAAAGCTTGTAAATAAATTGCCCAGTAATAAACCCATTTATGTAATAAATATGACATTGTATAATAAACAAGCCGATATAACTGTCTTGCTCTGAAAGTGGGATTTATGATAATAATCTTTATATTAATCTTTAATCTTTAAATTAATATTGTTTTTTTTTTAAATTAAACTATCTCATCAGCTCCTTATCAGAATCAACAATGACATAAATAAGATTGTTCATATCAATGTCAAATAACAAAAAATAGGCCTACAATAATTACATATATTACCAAAACATTTCTCATAGAATACTGTAGGTTCCCCACGCCAGCAGTATAGATATATCATCTATATAGTACATAGGCCTATATATACGAGACTGTGCTGTGCTATAATCTTTCACAATTTCTGATTTTCATTTATAATATTCATGATATAATATACAATCATCATGATTATTTAGTTCTACATTTAGTAAAATTACATGGCCCTAGAAATCAGAAGTGATATTTACCGATGCAGCGGCAATTATATTCCCGTTAAAAACGCCAGTCGTGTGCAATGATGGAATATAAGCTTAATATGGCGCCCGCCCACTCATTTTGTGGCTTATTTTTGGAATATTACTCGGGGTTTTCCCCTTAAGTCCATGTCATGTGATCATACATCAAGTCACCGTTGTGTGAAAATGCATTCACAGCCGAGCCGATCATAAATTATGATCACTCAAGCGATGCGATTATTGTCAGAAAGCTTATGACGCGAGGGGCGCGATGTATCCGTTCTTGCCGTTTTAGTATTTCAAACGTTTTAATAAGATTAGTGTTTTTAAACGTATTAAGCCTTTTAAACTTTAAACTCATATCATTGCACACTAATACTTATAACTCTGATCCACCGTGCCCGAATTATAAGGTAGACAAAAACTTACACACCTACAGCAAGCAGGGGCGTCGATCACGGGGGGATGGGGGGATATATCCCCCCCCCCCCCAATATTTCAGGTGGGGGGTGGCCTGTATTATCATCCCCCCCCCCCCCCCCCCAATATTTGGGGTACAAAAATATAATAATAATAACATTAAAATTAAGGAGCATTGCCCCCTTTCATGAATGGAAGTTGTTACTATAGTCTTCTTTAAACCACTTTTTGATAATGCTAAACTGCCCAAATCCAAAATCTTCCGGGGCTGCGCCCCAGTACCCAGTACCAGCCATGTAATCATTAAATAGTTTTATTCAGGACTTCTCTATTGGCAAACTTTCAGGGGGCTTCGACCCCTGGACCCCCAATAAGCTTTCCAATGTGGGTATCCCTTGACTTATTCTATTCAGGGTTCCATCAGGATGATTACAATCGACAGTATTTATCTATCAGGCTAAAATTCATCCAGCATACTCGGACAGTGCCCTCGTCATAACAGGATGCTTGCAATGTGCACTTAATACTCTTCCAATCTCTAAACAGCTAATTCAAAAGCCAATTAACTAAAGAATAGTTAACTCTTTATTTACATATATACAACATCTGTATATCTGGATATTACAAATCCCAAAGCGTCCGGGGGCTCCGCCCCTGGACCTCCAATAAGCTTCCCAATGTGGGTATCCCAAGGCTGATGCTATTCAGAGTTCCATTAAAATGCTTGCAATATATGTATCTATCAGGTTAAAGTTCATATAGGACAAAGCCCAGCTCATAAAATGATGCTTGCAATGTGCACTTAATAATCTTCCAATTTCTAAACAGCTGAATTCAAAAGCTTTGCCAACCCCGCCCCCCCCCCCCCCCCCCTCAACCATACAAACCCGGGCACGCTGCTGGGTTGTCGTTTCGCTCCCTCGCCAGAGATGGTCAAAATGACGAATCATCCCCCCCCCCCCTCCCCCCCGCCCCAATGGCGAGAAGAAATCGATGCCCTTGACGGCTTTTTATCATTTAAAAAAACCCGTTAAAACACAGGAGGGCGCTTTCTAAAAAGAATAGTTTCAACCATTTCTTATGAAAAATTGTGATTGTGATATTTTGTTTTTATATCAACAAATATTCCCCCAAAATATAGGCATTTTTCTGAAATTATCGAACAAATGTTGGGTGACATATCTATTGATATTTCTGCTGTTTTTTAAAGCCGATTTCGATCAAATAAAGTAATAACATGCTTTCACAAACTGCCCTTTATCTAATAGCCCCTCCCTCCCCCCCCCCCCCCCCAAACAAAACAACAGCAACAAACAAACAAACAAGTTTGGAAACTCAAGTTTGATCAATTATATATATTTTCCTGTAAAATCATGTTGATTGATATCGCTTGATGATCGGATGAGAATTCCTCTTTATCATAATATAACTTCACAACCCCGGATAAAATAATATAAGTGAAACATGTTCACACCGTCATTGTTTCTCATTGCACTACATTTATTTCCTCCTTTGTTGACTTGAAATATAAATATGCACTCTGGGCATAAATATAAATGGTTCGATTCTGAAATTGAGGAATGGGATCATTACGGGTTACGATTTTAATAACAATTCAACTCCCAAGTTATTTCATCAAGTTTTGTCATGGGCACAGTGGCACGTTCTTCTCTGGAGAGGGGGGGGGGGGGGGTCTAATGACTTTTCTCCTGATAAGTAAAACAAAAAAGGACCTCACCGTCTTAATGCCCGAAAATGATGTTTTTAATTGTTTAGTCCAAAATAACACGATTCTGCCCTAATACGATACGGTTTACTAGTATAAATAAATAAATAATCATATCATAAATAGCAAGTCCCCCCCAAAACAACTGCTCATAAGTTCATAACCAAGAATCATTTCAAGATCTCATCTCATCAAAATACTGCCATATGTTTTTTTGGAAAACAATCACGTGCCAAAAGAGTTAACCATTACTTCACGTTACTCAATTTTCCCACCACAAGCAATCTGCTTCTTAGGGTGGCCTTACCATATTATGTTAATTATGATGTATACTCATTTGTATGTACATGTATGTACATTTTATGGTTAAATAAACTGAACTGAACAGGCCCATAGACAGGCCCCCCCCCCCCCCAAAAAAAAAAGATTAAAGGTAAAGGCCAGTTTTGGAAACGCCTCCCTCTCTAAAAAATGAAATGGAAGCTCTTATTACCAAAAATGTGAAAGAATATAATTGTACTAATATAGGATTATCCAAATTTGGCCAAGAAACCCCCTACTAATTGATATATTTGCAAAATTGTTAATTGATCCCGGGGTAGATAGATATCGCCAACGCGGAATCGCCCATTACGCTACATGTAGTACGACCACGAGGTGTACACGAGGTGTTCGCTATACAGGCTTGTCCCTAGCTTGTCGATATCTCCCCCAGCGCTATATAGCGGCGCTGACAGGTCTGAGCGGAGCGGTGGATTTATGAATTTCACAGGCGGATATTGGATTTCTTCCGATATTTCTGTATTTAACGATGCCTCGATTCGGATTTTACCACACAAGCCCTATTTCAATACATATTCAACAATATTGATCAATATAGATGTATTCGGCTACTTTCCCGAAACTGGACTTGGGCTTGAAAGGTCCATTTTTTGTCGGTCTCGGGTCCACTTGTTACCAGTCTTGACCATCTAAACCAATGGTCTGGGACCCCCCCCCCCCCCCCCATTACACAACTCAACCAGTAGTCTCAGCCTCAACAAGTAATGGATATTTCTGATTTCACACATAATGTACATAACTGTAGAAATATTTCGGTAAGATGACATCTTGAAACAATGAGCAATTATTAAATTATAAGGGGGCTTAATGTATGTGTAAGGTTTACAATACAAAAAAGATTTAAGATTAAAATTAAAGGAAATCAGGAAAACTCGTTATATAGATGGCACCTTAAGAAGAAGTTTTTATTATGGTATTAAGTATATGTTAATCTAATAATTACATTTTTTTTCTGATAGGTGGTAAAATTACGAACATGAAAAAAGTGTACACATAATATATGCCCTCTGCACAGAGAGCCGACTTAACCCGATCCGACTGGTTTTCAGTCAGGCTAGAGTGTGTTACCGGCAAAACAGGAGTCCTGAGGCAACGTATACTGAGCTGAACCGACTGAAAACCAGTCAGATCGGGTTGAGTCGGCTCTGTGTGCGGAGGGCATAAGGCTCCTTAATTATATTATTATCTTTGAAAACATACATTCAATTAGCTTCATAAATAATTATTGCAAACTTTTCAAGATGTACTTCTTAGTACAATAAAAATGCTACTTACTTAAATACTTAATCATATAACCATGATTGCTCAAAACCAGTGTAGAGAAAAATATAAATAGCAAAATATTTCTATCAATAATCAGAAACACTGTCAGTATTGCACAGAGCAAGAAAATGTATTATTTTGAGAACATAGATTTATTTTCCTGGATGTCTGAAATCATGAATGCACTGGCACATTTTGTTAAAGGGATAGTTGAGTTTTGGTAGAGAGGGCGCTAGACTACTTTTTTTTTTGTGAGGTAATGAAAAACTGAGTGTAAAATTTGAAAGAGCATAATATTTAAATAATAAAATCATCTTTGTTTGATCAAAATCGGTTCAGAGACGGCTGAAATATCCATAAATATAACAATTTGTAATAAAGCTGGGGCCCCAGGTTTATTAGAGAATTTTGAACCAGCCGTTAACATTTTTTTTTTAAATGCTTCCTCTTTTCAAAAAGTTACAAAATAGGTATTTAAATAGTTGTTGGTTATTTCTCTATCTAATCACTATTTCAACAAAGCATTACATGCACAATATTTTATTCAAAATACGTTTTAACGGCTCTTTTTGAATGATAACATGATCTTTACTACGTCATTTGTAATTTTGTGTTCCTTTCTAGTTATAACTATTAGTTTGTAATGTAATGATGCAGGTTTTGGTTACTAAAATTCAGTTTCACCAAAACTGTACTCTCCTTACCAGAACTCAACTATCCCTTTAAGGGGGGGAGGGGGGAGGGGAGGGCAAAGTTTTTTGCCTGAATATCGCCTTACTCGTTTTTCACCCAACAAGCAACAAAAAAAAAGGGGGGAATTAAGTTCTCACCAATTAGCTGGCCAAAAATTGTACACTTGTTACTTGTTATGATTTTTCCGAAAAATATGACATAATTTTTCCCGAATCAGATATGATTTGGACAGTCCCTCCAACCCCCTCTCCTCATATGCCTATGAATGAAACAAATGTTTACAGCATGTACATGATAGACAAATGCCAGTCAATATTATTATTATGTTCATGGAAGACAGAGGCATAGTGGCATACAGTCAATTACATGCATATATACATTTGGCAGATTTTATATAAAAAGTATATGAGATGTAAGGTGTTCAAAGAGAAAATATAATCTAAGTATTTTGGAGACTATTATCATTACATCCAATGAAGCCCAATATAAATGGTACAAGGCAAATAGGATCAAAACAAAATGCTCCTTTCACCCCCCCCCCCCCCCCCCCAACTTCGGGGTCGGAGGGACCGCATGCATGTTCCTTAAATCTCCGGTAAAGGGGTATTTTTCGCTCGACAAAGTCCGGCCCGAGAATTGTAAAAAAAGGAAGTGTGTTTGACTTTTCACCCGGAGAGTCCATTAAAAAAAAAAGGAGATTTTTTGTTCTCTCTCTCTCTCTCTTTAGACTCCTGAGTAATTTAAGAAGGGGGTTATAAGATATCTTTCTTTACATTATTTGACAATCATAGAAAAATTGATCAAATCCCGGGTTCAAATTCCTGAAATTCCTGCTAGCTCACTTGAGATAGGGGGGTACATTGAGCAGTGTTCCGGATTTTTAGGGGGGTCTCCAAGGCAGGAAAAGCCTGCGAAAAGCCCGCAAAATGTTGGCAGTCCTGAGATAGGGGGGTGCTTTCAAAGGGAGGGAACGAGCATATGTGTACCCTAAATAATACTGCGTTGAGGGGGGGGGGGGGGGGCGGGCATGTATGTAAGTTACATACATGTTGTAGTAAAAAGAAGTATTTTGTCAAAAACTTTTGATCCTATATGTAACATAATGTAATTTCAAAATACAAAATACATATGAAAACATGATACAAAGTGGGATGTTGTTCAGGTTTTACACAATTCAAGTTAACATCACTGCATAATTTCTTGTATCTATACACTACATCTAAAAATGATCATGTAGTCATCACACAAATAATTGTCACACATTTTGGCAATATTTTACAAATTTGAATGAAAACAAACTTATTCTCTCCACTCTACACATACTTTTCTGAACACTCTAGGACACTGATATTACACTGAATACTTAAAGGGATAGTTGAGTTCTGGTAAGGAGAGTACAGTTTTAGTGAAACTGAATTTAGTAACCAAAACCTGCATCATTACATTACAAACTAATAGTTATAACTAGAAAGGAACACAAAATTACAAATGACGTAGTAAAGATCATGTTATCATTCAAAAAGAGCCGTTAAAACGTAAGAGGGCGCTCTCTAAACACTCATCGGTTTCAACCATTTTGAATAAAATATTGTGCATGTGATGCTTTGTTGAAATAGTGATTAGATAGAGAAATAACCAACAACTATTTAAATACCTATTCTGTAACTTTTTTGAAAAGAGGAAGCATTTTTTTGAATTTTTAACGGCTGGTTCAAAATTCTCTAATAAACCCGGGGCCCCGGGTTTATTACAAATTGTTATATTTATGGATATTTCAGCCGTTTCTGAACCGATTTTGATCAAACAAAGATGATTTTATTGTTTAAATATTATGCTGTTTCAAATTTTACACTCAGTTTTTCATTACCTCACAAACCAATTAAGTAGTCTAGCGCCCTCTCTACCAAAACTCAACTTTCCCTTTAAATGTTTCATTGAATCATCTCCTTAAAGGCAGTCACAAAGTGCGAATAGTAACTCCAAATTGGCAAATCATATCAACAACAAGTTCTTATTTTTTCCCCTGATCAGTGGAGGAAAACCTGGTCACCCCTGACGACAATGCGGCATTTATCTAGGAAGCGGACGTCACTGGTGTGAGTCTCTGCATAGAGGGCGCCACGTTGTTCTGCTGGCAGGTCCGATACGAGCGTGCGCTGCTCCGTGAAGTACCCCTTTGGGACGGGGGTCTGGAGTTGAAAGCTGAAACTGAGAGAGCAGCCGTGGACGACCTCGGTGTGATGTCGCATGTTGACATACCAGAAGAGCATGTCACCTGGGACAAATTGATCAAACAAAATCATGACAATAATGATGACAGCTAGAATTATATTTTTGGTACTCATTATCATTGTGGTAATCAATCATCATAATGGTCATCATCATCCCCGGGGGGGTCTGTCCTCATTGAAAGGGGGGTATCATGCGTGACCAAGAAAACGAGTAATTAGGGTGGTTTTTTTACGATCAGGCAAGATACTCGAGTATCTCGAATAGGGTCTCAAAATCACCCAAAATCAGGAAATAGGGTATCTATTTTAGGCTGATGAATTACTCGTTTAGGGTCTCAAAAAGATGAATTACTCGTTTAGGGTCTCAAAAACTCAGCTTACTTGCTTAGGGTATCAAAAATAGTTATCACTTGCTTTTAAAAGGGGTTTACAAAAAAAAGATTACTTGCTTTAGAGTATCAAATATAGTTATGACTTGCTTAGGGGTTTACACAAAATTGATTACTTGCTTAGGGTATCAAAATAGTTGCTTAGGGGTTTACAAAAAATTGATTACTTGCTTAGGGTATCAAAAATAGTTATAACTTGCTTAGGGGTTTACAAACCAGAACGTCAATGACGTAGCGCTCATCCGGCATCTCGCAACATCAAATATCGCAAATTTCATGTAGTACACTTTTCAACTGGTCAAAAAATAAAAATTTGATGCCCTGGAAGGGACATAAAAAAAAATAAATAAAAAAATTAGAGTGAAAAAAATATAAATTTGACGCCCCGGAAGGGACATGGAAAAAAAAACAAAAAAAAAATAATAATAATAAATTAATTAATTAAAATAAAAACAAAAAACAATAAAAAAAAAAAAATAAATAAAAAAAATAAATAAACAAAATAATTAAAAAAAAACAATAAAAAAAAAACAAAAAAAAACAAAACAATAAAATTTAAAAAAATAAAAAATAAATAAATAAAAAAAACAATAAAAACTAGAATTGTAATACTTGTTTAGAACAAGTATAGGTGGGCTGGTCGAACTAAAATTAAAGACATAATCAAGGGCTCATTTGAGATAGCTTATTGTCTCAGCTACAACATACTCGAAGTTCAGCGTAAACGAAGCTAAACCGAAGAAGATATTGGTCGCGAAAGACGGGAATGTAGAATCCAGTTTTGAAAAAAAGTCATGTCCCATAGAGAATACACGCAAAATGTTAAAAAATGACATGCCTCCTTAAATCGCAAAAATACGCCATGATGCCTTTGTCAAAATGAAAAATCGTGGTTATTACATTTGTAGAAAATTGTCTGAGCTAGAACATATCAAAATTTGGAAGAAAATCGATCAACATTTACAGAGATACAATCAATTTTCCAAAAATATGCTGACGTCATAATATGCAAATTGAAATTTTGAGTTCGGAGGCCATTATGATGACGCCATGAGTTAATTGAGGGTCAAATGAGACATGAAATCATATCTCCGACTCATAATCTATCCAAATATGAAAAAAAACTTGGGAGTTCCCATCCATTCTGAAGAGTTACAATGAATTTTGTATAGGCATGTTTTTGCCCATATATGCTATGTATTACAAGAGCTCGCGCGCACGGACATGTTTCTTGAACGGAAGCTCATTGCGTTTTTACTAGTCAGAAAAAGGTGAACAAGGTATCAAAATGCTTGGAAAGATGGGCTAAATATGATAACAGAGAAAATTCGGCGATTCTATGTTGCAAAATGCCAGTACGCGCGAAAACGCGCGCGCATGCGCGTGTGCGCGTTTTTTTGTAAAATGCTTAAAATGGCCTAAAACGTATCCAAAATGAATTTGCGACGATTTTGAACATTTTAAAATTTTGCGCGCGCGCTGACGCGCGCACGTACGCATGCGCGCGCGTTTTTTGACCTGAAATTGACCGGACGGATATTGACCTTGATCATGATAAATATGAATGAGAAACAACTTTTCGTTATGAAGATATGATCATGAGAAGATATTCAGAAAATTTTACAAAATGGCGCCTAGATGACGTCATCAGTCAAGGTCAGGGTTCAAAACCTTATTTTGCTTTGTCCATATGCCTATATATATGTGTGCCAAATTTCAAGGCACTTGATTGAGCCATTTTCAAGTTATCGTGGTAACAAAAAAGTGATTGGAAATAAGAAAAATAAAGAATAATAATAATAACTAGAATTGTAATACTTGTTTAGAACAAGTATAGGTGGGCTGGTCGAACTAAAATTAAAGACATAATCAAGGGCTCATTTGAGATAGCTTATTGTCTCAGCTACAACATACTCGAAGTTCAGCGTAAACGAAGCTAAAACGAAGAAGATATTGGTCGCGAAAGACGGGAATGTAGAATCCAGTTTTGAAAAAAAGTCATGTCCCATAGAGAATACACGCAAAATGTTAAAAAATGACATGCCTCCTTAAATCGCAAAAATACGCCATGATGCCTTTGTAAAAATGAAAAATCGTGATCATCACATTTGTAGAGAATTGTCTGAGCTAGAACATATCAAAATTTGGAAGAAAATCGATCAATATTTACAGAGATACAATAAATTTTCCAAAAATATGCTGACGTCATAATATGCAAATTGAAATTTTGAGTTCGGAGGCCATTATGATGACGCCATGAGTTAATTGAGGGTCAAATGAGACATGAAATCATATCTCCGACTCATAATCTATCCAAATATGAAAACAAACTTGGGAGTTCCCATCCATTCTGAAGAGTTACAATGAATTTTGTATAGGCATGTTTTTGCCCATATATGCTATGTATTACAAGAGCTCGCGCGCACGGACATGTTTCTTGAACGGAAGCTCATTGCGTTTTTACTAGTCAGAAAAAGGTGAACAAGGTATCAAAATGCTTGGAAAGATGGGCTAAATATGATAACAGAGAAAATTCGGCGATTCTATGTTGCAAAATGCCAGTACGCGCGAAAACGCGCGCGCATGCGCGTGTGCGCGTTTTTTCGTAAAATGCTTAAAATGGCCTAAAACGTATCCAAAATGAATTTGCGACGATTTTGAACATTTTAAAATTTTGCGCGCGCGCTGACGCGCGCACGTACGCATGCGCGCGCGTTTTTTGACCTGAAATTGACCGGACGGATATTGACCTTGATCATGATAAATATGAATGAGAAACAACTTTTCGTTATGAAGATATGATCATGAGAAGATATTCAGAAAATTTTACAAAATGGCGCCTAGATGACGTCATCAGTCAAGGTCAGGGTTCAAAACCTTATTTTGCTTTGTCCATATGCCTATATATATGTGTGCCAAATTTCAAGGCACTTGATTGAGCCATTTTCAAGTTATCGTGGTAACAAAAAAGTGATTGGAAATAAGAAAAATAAAGAATAATAATAAATAAACTAGAATTGTAATACTTGTTTAGAACAAGTATAGGTGGGCTGGTCGAACTAAAATTAAAGACATAATCAAGGGCTCATTTGAGATAGCTTATTGTCTCAGCTACAACATACTCGAAGTTCAGCGTAAACGAAGCTAAAACGAAGAAGATATTGGTCGCGAAAGACGGGAATGTAGAATCCAGTTTTGAAAAAAAGTCATGTCCCATAGAGAATACACGCAAAATGTGAAAAAATGACATACCTCCTTAAATCGCAAAAATACGCCATGATGCCTTTGTCAAAATGAAAAATCGTGATCATCACATTTGTAGAGAATTGTCTCAGATAGAACATATCAAAATTTGGAAGAAAATCGATCAATATTTACAGAGATACAATAAATTTTCCAAAAATATGCTGACGTCATAATATGCAAATTGAAATTTTGAGTTCGGAGGCCATTATGATGACGCCATGAGTTAATTGAGGGTCAAATGAGACATGAAATCATATCTCCGACTCATAATCTATCCAAATATGAAAAAAAACTTGGGAGTTCCCATCCATTCTGAAGAGTTACAATGAATTTTGTATAGGCATGTTTTTGCCCATATATGCTATGTATTACAAGAGCTCGCGCGCACGGACATGTTTCTTGAACGGAAGCTCATTGCGTTTTTACTAGTCAGAAAAAGGTGAACAAGGTATCAAAATGCTTGGAAAGATGGGCTAAATATGATAACAGAGAAAATTCGGCGATTCTATGTTGCAAAATGCCAGTACGCGCGAAAACGCGCGCGCATGCGCGTGTGCGCGTTTTTTCGTAAAATGCTTAAAATGGCCTAAAACGTATCCAAAATGAATTTGCGACGATTTTGAACATTTTAAAATTTTGCGCGCGCGCTGACGCGCGCACGTACGCATGCGCGCGCGTTTTTTGACCTGAAATTGACCGGACGGATATTGACCTTGATCATGATAAATATGAATGAGAAACAACTTTTCGTTATGAAGATATGATCATGAGAAGATATTCAGAAAATTTTACAAAATGGCGCCTAGATGACGTCATCAGTCAAGGTCAGGGTTCAAAACCTTATTTTGCTTTGTCCATATGCCTATATATATGTGTGCCAAATTTCAAGGCACTTGATTGAGCCATTTTCAAGTTATCTTGGTAACAAAAAAGTGATTGGAAATAAGAAAAATAAAGAATAATAATAATAAACTAGAATTGTAATACTTGTTTAGAACAAGTATAGGTGGGCTGGTCGAACTAAAATTAAAGACATAATCAAGGGCTCATTTGAGATAGCTTATTGTCTCAGCTACAACATACTCGAAGTTCAGCGTAAACGAAGCTAAAACGAAGAAGATATTGGTCGCGAAAGACGGGAATGTAGAATCCAGTTTTGAAAAAAAGTCATGTCCCATAGAGAATACACGCAAAATGTTAAAAAATGACATGCCTCCTTAAATCGCAAAAATACGCCATGATGCCTTTGTCAAAATGAAAAATCGTGGTTATTACATTTGTAGAGAATTGTCTCAGCTAGAACATATCAAAATTTGGAAGAAAATCGATCAATATTTACAGAGATACAATAAAGTTTCCAAAAATATGCTGACGTCATAATATGCAAATTGAAATTTTGAGTTCGGAGGCCATTATGATGACGCCATGAGTTAATTGAGGATCAAATGAGACATGAAATCATATCTCCGACTCATAATCTATCCAAATATGAAAAAAAACTTGGGAGTTCCCATCCATTCTGAGGAGTTACAATGAATTTTGTATAGGCATGTTTTTGCCCATATATGCTATGTATTACAAGAGCTCGCGCGCACGGACATGTTTCTTGAACGGAAGCTCATTGCGTTTTTACTAGTCAGAAAAAGGTGAACAAGGTATCAAAATGCTTGGAAAGATGGGCTAAATATGATAACAGAGAAAATTCGGCGATTCTATGTTGCAAAATGCCAGTACGCGCGAAAACGCGCGCGCATGCGCGTGTGCGCGTTTTTTCGTAAAATGCTTAAAATGGCCTAAAACGTATCCAAAATGAATTTGCGACGATTTTGAACATTTTAAAATTTTGCGCGCGCGCTGACGCGCGCACGTACGCATGCGCGCGCGTTTTTTGACCTGAAATTGACCGGACGGATATTGACCTTGATCATGATAAATATGAATGAGAAACAACTTTTCGTTATGAAGATATGATCATGAGAAGATATTCAGAAAATTTTACAAAATGGCGCCTAGATGACGTCATCAGTCAAGGTCAGGGTTCAAAACCTTATTTTGCTTTGTCCATATGCCTATATATATGTGTGCCAAATTTCAAGGCACTTGATTGAGCCATTTTCAAGTTATCGTGGTAACAAAAAAGTGATTGGAAATAAGAAAAATAAAGAATAATAATAATAATAAATAAATAAATAAATAAAGGCAATTCTAACGAAATTATGAGGTGGTCTGTATGATGTACAGCCCACCTAATAAATAAATAAAGGCAATTCTAACGAAATTATGAGGTGGTCTGTATGATGTACAGCCCACCTAATAAAAATAAAATAAAAAAAATAAAAAAAATAAAAAAATTAAAAAATTAAAAAATTAAAAATTACCATAATTAATGAATGGAGAAAAATTTCAAAATTCTGTGTAGAAGTTTAGTGTACCAAAGTTAGCTCTACCAGATAAAGCAAACCAAATCAAAATCGGTCGAGAAATGAAGGAGAAGAAGCATTTTTTGTGATTTCGAATAAATTTGCATAAATTACCATAGATAATGAATTTCACGATTCTGTGTAGAAGTTTTAAATCCCCCTCCTAGCCCTATCTTATGAAACAATCAGAATCAAAATCGGTTGAAAAATAACGAAGAAGAAGCATTTTGAAAACTGTGGACGGACGGACGGACGGAAGGACGGACGGACGGACGGACGGAAGGACGGAAGGACGGAAGGACGGACGCAACGGCATGGCATAAGCTCATCGGGCCCTTCGGGCCGGATGAGCTAAAAATTGATTACTTGCTTAGGGTATCAAATTACCGATAATCATACTTACTTAGGGTGTATTTTTTGCACCACGCAAATACTCGTTTAGGGTGCTTTTGGCAAGTCCTTGGTCACGCATGATACCCCCTTTTTATGAGGACAGACCCCCCCCCCCCCCCCCCCCCCCCAGGTCATCACAGTGATAACCATCACCACCATCTTCATCATTATCACTATCAATATAATTACCATTTAATCATTATCATAATCATTATCATCATCACAATCATCTCTATATCATCATCACCATGGTAGCTAAGCCAGAAAGAACAATGATCATTATAATGGTATCATTTATAACTTTCTAGGGTAACTAAAGCTGAGAGTATACATGGTATACTTGTGTGTGATGTGCTGCACATTGATCAACCAGAACAGTGTGTAATCTCACAATGTAGGATAACATATGACCATGATGATAATAGTGATGATGATGATGATGATGATGATGATGATGATGATGATGATTATACTGATAGTACTGATGGTGGCGGTTTCGAAGCTAACTGGTGGTGGTGGTGATTCAAAATTGTTTTAAATCTACCAAGAACAATTCCAGCACAATGATGCTTGTTGACAATCTACAGATATTTAGTTGATTTATTTATAATTACAAAACCAGATAATGCTTAAAAGAAGTTAATAAATACCTGGATATAGAGTGAAAACAATGGGTTTCCTCCACCTGATTTCTCCATCTTCCTTCACAGGCCATGAAAGACTCCAGTTCTTGACTCCACTGAACTTTAAAAAAAAATGTTAAAGTACAGTGGAACCTTGTTAGAGCAATGACCTCGGGACCATGACGGTTATGCTGTGAAATTATTAGAACTGTTTTATTATATAAGGAAGGTAACTTCTCATATCCAGGGCTCGACACTAGCACTAGTTAGCAAATGTGTTAATCTCACCTAGAAGTTAGAGGGCAGGTAAATGTTATATTGGGGGCAAGGACAATTTCAAAATGTATAATTTTACTTGCCCGAATGGAGATATTTATGTTTGAATTTAGCATTATTCCTGGAACAATTTTTCATTGCAGTCAAAGGGTAATAGGTGATAAAATCTGACATCAATTTCCACTTGTTTTCCTAGGTAAATATTGTTCTTTTTCTGTAAGAGTATCACACATCATTCAGAAGAATGATTCAATGATTCTTACACTACTGTTGGTACAGTGGAACCCCATTAGAAAGAGTTTTTAAAGAAACTGAACAAGGTAATTGTGCTGGTCTAAGAACTCAATTTTTGTTTACGCCCTGATAGTACAAGGTAAGTTTGTTGGTCCCAATGATCTCTTTATTATGAGGTTCCACTGTATGACTGAAGTCTAAAATTATCCCTTTTGGCAAAATGGATCACATAATGTATGAAATTGGTTCTTCTGAATAGTGGAATATATCACCCAAACGTCAAATGTCAAAATCACTTATGATTCTTAGAGGTACCTGTGCAGTCATGAATGTATCACACGTCTCGTCCAGATGGGGAGACACGCCAGTCCCCTGGGTGCCTATGAACCCCACCCCGGGGGTTTCATCAGCAAACGCGTTGTGCGGAAGAAACGCAGGCAAAGGTGACATCTTCTTCAACCATTCCTGCAAGAAATTCAGGAAGGCAAATTGATAAACATTTGTATTCTGGTCAACTCTGCCTAGCTGTCTGTATGTCTGTCTATAGCCTGGGCAGCTTTCAATCATAGTACACAATAAAGCCATGGTATTAAGCAGTTGTTATCTGGTCAATCACGGATATGTTTGTACATGTACTACTCTGCCCAACATTATTTTGTTTGCTCCTATGCTCATCACAAGGATACAGACCAGGGTCCTACGCATGCAATGCATTACATATCAGTACAGTACCCAGGGTTAGTACCAGGCCTGGTTAGTAGGCCCTACCCAGTATTTTATCCAAGGAATACAAGCTACACTATATTACTCCTTTTGCTTTCTGCCTGACTGGGCAAGTAAAATGATATTCTTTACAAATTTTGACCAACTACATTATGTTATTGCATAATTTATCATACATGTACATTATGTAGAACTTTTTTAGAATTTACCTTGGCATATTTCTTATTTATGGGCCAGGAAGCTTCTATATAACCGGATGCACACTTCATACCATCAAAGCCTGGTCTGGAGGTGATGTTCTTCAGCTTATACTTTGTATCTGCCTGTCAGGAAAAAAAAGGAAAGAACGAACAACAAATTAGTCAAGTGATCTACAAACATATTCCAAAATGAATTACAGAGATATTTTGTTAGATTGTCAAATAATATAGGCGTACCCAGGGGGGGGGGGGGGGGGGGGGGCAAAAAAAATCGCTGTTTTGGGGGGTTTGAATCCCCCCTTTACAAATTTAGCCGCTCTCGAGACTACTTTTAAGCAGTCTCGACCGTTTAAAAAAAAAATTACGGACAACCCCCCCACTGAGAGAGGGGTTTTCAACTTTGAAGGTACTTGGTCTCGGTCTTGAAAATTTTGAAGGTACTTGGTCTCGGCTTGAAATTTTGTACAAAATAACCCCCCCCCCCCCCCCCCCCCCCTTTCAAAAATCCTGGGTACGACACTGGTCAAATATTTAAACAAAAGTAGTATACTTGAGTTCTAAGTAAATCGGCATATAAGGTTGTGCACATATCAATTGATGCATTTAAAGGAATGAGACAAGTTCTCACAAATCTATCCCAAAAATTGTTTCACTTTCATAGAACAATATGATGCCCAGAAATTATACATCACTGCTATTTCTCTAAACTATCAATGTATAATGTGCAGGACAGTAAAGTAACATATGCACCTGCTATTTGTGAGTACGCAACTTATTGGGCTATTGGGAGCACACATTCAGTATTTTCATTTTTCTGTCTCTTTGTCAGTGGCCCAGTTGGGCCAGTGAAATAATTTCTTCCCCTTTTCTGGTGGCCCGAACTGGCCCACAATTTTATTTCATTAGCAAACTTTTTACTATTCAAAATATCACTCTTTCCTGATAATACCTGTGAATATACAATGTAGATGAAGCATGTCATGGAAGAAAACAAAGATTTTTCTAATTTTGTCAATGTCGGGTTGAAAATCTACTTGCCCGATCGGGCCACCAAAATATGACTTTAATACATTTTTGCTGGCCCGAAATGCAATTTCACTGGCCCCGGGCCAGCACGAGTGTCGAGCCCTGAGTTATCACTTAAATTGATAAATGATTTGGGGTGTGCATTTAAAAAAAAAAGTATCCCCTCCCCAAAATAGCTATGCCACAAATTATCAGGATATAAAACAAAAAGAATTAAAATCTTTAATTCAAGGGAATACAAATTGCTAAACGATGGTAACCTGTTTCCAACCTAATTTTGCAATACCTATTTAAATTTAATACCAGACTATACATGTAGCTATTATGTTTGCAAGGACAATATGTGACCTTACACTAGTACACCACAAAACGACCATTATGTCACTGTGGTAGTTTCTTATTTATAAGCTAAACTAGTCAAATTTTGTTCAAAATATGAGATTTAGGACTTCGGTAAATTTCCTAAATAGCATATGATATCTTAATCTACCTCCTGTGAAGTTTTCAGGAAATCATGTAAATATACAAATTTTCATCTAATAAATATGATCTTATTACAGTGCTTGAATGGACACTGATCTTTTAAGCAACCCGTTTCTCTCCTATTTCAAAAATGCTTCAGCCATATTTCAAATCTTTGGCGTTCATTTTGAAAGGGCTTGCTTAGGCCAAATTGTATACCATTTTAAAGGTAAATAACCTCTATTTTAATGTTGAATGAAAATCAGCACAATCACTTTTCCCGACTTATTGGTCGTTTTGTGGTGTAAGGTCACCTACATGTATGTTAAACTGACATACATTACCTGCCAATCAAAGTACTCTGCCTCGGGATACTGTTTGGTGAAAGACTCACAATCCCAGGTTCCAAAGCTCTCCCAACCTTCATTAAAAAAAGAAAGAAAGAAGACAAAATGAAATGAAATAAGCTCAAAATAATAACTTTGATGGTACAGTAGTCCCCACTTAATTGGGTAGGCTAATTGGCATGCTTTACCCCTATCACAGGTGTTCCCAATTAACCTGTTGCTTACGGGAACCGGATGGGCTATGTACTTGAAGTCTATGGGGATTTCAGAATCTCAAAGGGAACTGGTTAAGTGAAGATAATTTCCTAAAGTAATCTAAAGAAACATGTGGTAATATCCTACCCCTTTAACAGGTGTACCAATTTTTATTGACTTACTGTCGTGATTCCACAAATTGATGACTATGGAAGAAAGCATTGATTATATTATGAGAACTTTTAATTTCTAGAATTAAAATATTATCTAATATAGATCTCTAAATCTCTCTCCCCCTCTCTCTGTTTAATATTCTGTACCTTGCATAGCATGATCTGTAATGAGGACATGCAGGCACACCATGTAGATAGTGCAATTAATTGTAAGTCAGATCACGTGTTCTAGATGCGCAAAACTGATTGGTTGAAAGGCGTAAATTTTCTGACTTACAATCAATTGTAATTTACAGTCAATTGTATCTCTTTCTGCAACGGGACCCATGTCTGATATTCCTCTCAAACTCTTCCACCACCTTGGGACAGAATGGCAATTCTTCTTTGCGCATCTGGGATCCGTCCACAACCCAAGGAAGTATCTTACTTGATATTCTTAATTCTCTCTCTCTCTTTCTGCCTGTCTATAAATATGTGTAGATTAATTGTTATTCTGACCCTTTCATGTAGTCATAGGATACATGACACTGACAGGCGAGCGATCTCAATTTATATCTGATTATCTCCTCAAACCCTTCCACAAACTTGGGAATTCATGGTCATTTTTCTTGGTGCATCTGGGAGCCATGCAGTCTGCAAGTCATACACTTATCAATTGAATGACACACCTCATGACCCCCGGGAATGGTGCGTCATTGGTCCTATGTGAGTCGGATTTCGGTATATACCATGACGCACCCTTGTGTCAACATTTTGACAGACCATTCAACTACAATGACGGTACATACAATCACTTTTGTGATGCACCATCTCTTGATTTTGATGAACCATGATGGGTAAACTGACTGACAATGACGCACCCCTTTCGTCATGATGTGACAGACCAAGGGTTGCCTTGACGGTACCTAGCTGCATCAAAAATGTTGTGGTAAATGACACAACCATGATGCACTGGAGGTGCGTCATACAATTGAGAAGTGTATTAGTATCTCACTGTATCTTTTTCACAAATCTCTCTCTCAGTTGTGTATTTGTTGACTTTGTATTATAAGTACATGTGTACCTTTCATAGCATCTGTAATAATGACGGGCTCCCCATGTCTGATTATCTCCTCAAACTCTTCCAGCGTCTTGGGACTGGTAATTCTTCTCGGTGCATCTGGGAGCCGGTCTGCGAGGAAGTATCGCTCTTCAGCCGAAATCCAGGATGGACACTCCGACATAAAGGCTGAAACGACATCTTACAAAAAAAAGAGTGGGGAATTTCATAAAGCATTGATGTTTATTTGAATTAGATTACTCTTACATGTATAACTGAGCAAGTTTATTTAGATCTATAACTTATATAATTACATTCATGTGCGTGCATGTTTAGTCTAGATGGTAGTCTTAACTCTTAGTTATAGTATAAGACTACCATCTAGACTACACATGCATGCACATGAATGTAATTGTTTTAGAATCAGAAATATTGCTCCTCATCCATCATTTTACTGCATAGCCTTGCCAGTTGCCAAGCGTAAGTTAAGCCTCGCCTAAGGCTAAGCATATTGTGCCAGCAATCTTACAACTTTGCATGCATATATAATGTATGCAAAGTGCAAACCCATGAACGCACGCTTTAGAATGGTGATGCGTTTTCCAATTATATTTTTTTTTCAGGAAACATTTTTGTGTACTATGGAATACTAAAGTAAAGTCTAAAGATATTACCTTTCAATTATAAGAATATTATTTGTGGGTGGTTGCACCCTTTAATTGGACTAAAAAACCTGATGTTCTATACTCAGAGCAAACGAATCCCAGGTGGGCCCGTAGCTTAGACCTTACTCTTAGTGCGTTCCATAAGTGGTGGAAATTAACTGCTTTGTTTAATATGAATTACACAACCCTTTGCAAAATGTTGGGTATCTATTTGATATCACAAAACGGTATCAAAACATATAATTATGTGTTGTTCTTTGACTGATGGTGGTCAGCTCTTTAGGCTTTAACTTAAGGCCCACACAGTAAACGTCATCATATGATCATCATTCTCAATCTCATCATCACTCATTGAATGTTCATTCAATAAAGTTATAAACACAATTCAATCTCATTCTCACCTTCTTTTAAATAGAATAATTTCAGCACCGTTTTCTCCCCTAAAACAGTCCTGAAAACGAACCAAGTTACAGGGAGAGTGACTTTCCAAAAGAATAAGACTGCAAGGGGAAGAGATAATGCCAAAATTATGCCAACACGAAAATCCAGAACGAGTTGATCCTTCGACAGGGGCTTGGGGCTTGATGCGCCTTTCCCCAGCCCGCCGGCGTCGGGTAACTCTTCATCAGCTACTCGCTTCAGACTATCCTCGTTTTCGGCTTCAAAATGTCCCTTTCCTCTCCTTTTCTTTGTCGTAGTTTTATCGGAAGGCATTCTTGCTTTGATTTCGGTATAAACGTATTTACCTATATGTTTACTTTTGAACTGGAGAGCTTTATTTATATCAGTTTGTTGGACGGGTGTGAACCAATTATCCCAACTTCACAGTGCACAGGCTAAAGAAGGTCGACCGCCAAACTTCCGGCGCCGGATCGAGCTGCGAGTCGGTGCACGTCCGACGTCGCCCATGCGCGGTCCTACCAATCACCACGAACACCGTGAAGCACTACGAAGCACTACGAATTCACTACGAAACACTACTAAGCACTACGAAGAGCTAAAATATAGCATTTAGGAGCGCACGTAGGAGTAGATGATCGAGGTACGGTAGCTGCCATGACAAGCACGGTACAGACACGATTCACAATTCATGATCGCTAGAATGTTAGGAGGATTGTTACAACATTGTTAGGCCAAATAAAAAAAAAAACATGTTTAGCGTCCTGCTCTTTTGAAAAAAGGAAGGAGGAGGCCCTTTTTTTTTTTTTTTTTTTTTTCAAAATGGCCGACTTTTTTCAAAATGGCCGACTGACCCATTTATCCAAAATAACGAATGAGTCTATATTAAAAGTACGATGTTTTTCAAAATCATTTTTTCCCCAAAAAAAATCACGAAATTTTCATTTTTTTTTTTTTTTTTTTTTTTTTTTTTTTTTTTTTTTTTAAAGCAGGCGGCCTCCAAAAAGGAAGCGGGCGGGGACGCTAAACATGTTTTTTTTTTTTATTTGGCCTTATCATTATAATCAGGGGCGTCGATCACGGGGGGGGGGGGGGGGGATATAGGCCCCAATATTTCAGGTGAGGTGGGGGGGGGTGGCCTGTATTATCACCCCCCCCCCCCAATATTTGGGGTTCAAATTTATATATATTAAAATTATAAAGGAGCATTGCCCACCACCCCGGGGGGGGGGGGGGGGGGGGGGCACTCGAATTATTTTCTGACGTGGGTGTGCCTCACGGAACTCTGAAATGGGGGTCTGAAGAGCTGACTACAAGCAAAAATATAGGGTCTTTGGAGCTACACTCCGTTTGAAACGGGAAGTTAAGGGGTAGACTATATATATTAAGGAGCAGACTATAACTGCAAAATACATAGACTTGGAGCTACCAAAGACCTACAGAAACCCTTAAAAAGGCTCAAATGGTGGTCCAAGGAGCCGAACTAGAAGAGAAAATTGACTTGGCGCTAGTCAAATACATAGCCAAGTCATTCCGAGGGTCTATGGAGCGGCAATTTTTGAAAATCGGGTATCTTTTAGAGCTGCGATCGGATGTGAAAAAGGGGTTCTTTTAAACGGCACATACCCGTCTTACATTATACATGAGTGCCCCCCCCCCCCCCCCCCCCCCGGGATTGTCCCCTCTCATGAATAGAAGTTGTTACGTATAGTCTACTTTAAGCCACTTTTTGATAATACGAATATACCCAAATCCAAAATCTTCCGGGGCTGCGCCCCTGGAACCCCCTGGTTATTTGACCCAGTACCAGCCATGATGTACTCATTAATCATTTCAGTTACATTCTTGTCATATATTGAGTAGCATTGATCTACTACCATGCTTTGACATTGATCATTATCGAATTGGATGAATGTTTGGCAGCTACCATAGTCTACCTGACTACCTCTACGTGCGCGCATAAAAGCGAGTTTTTAGTACAGGGTGCTCTTCGCAGTGCAATCTTCGTCTTCGTAGTGCTTCATAGTACTAAGAAGACGTGCTCTTCGCAGTGCTTCGTAGGGATTTCGTAGTGCTTCGTAGTGAGCTTCGCAGTGCTTCGCAGTGCTTAGTATAGTAGTGATCCTTGGCGATTGGTAGGACCCCCGATGCGTCCTAGTTTGACACCGGGCCGACATACATATTCTGTATCTTCTCAACTCGCGCATGCGCACAGCCAGAATTTCCGACTTGTATAATATCGCACATGCACAATTCAACGAGTGTACATAAAAAAATGAAATGCGACGTAGGTGTGGATCGAACCCACGTATCTTGGGTTCATAGGCAAGTGCTTTATCAATTGCGCCACACAGCGAGTTGCTTGATCGGCAGTGGATTTTTGGGATATATAACCCTAACCCTAACCCTAACCCTAACCCTAACCCTAATCCTAATCCTAATCCTAATCCTAACCCTAATTTGGTGGCTATAGGTCAGATTAATGGCTATATAACCCTAACCCTAATCCTAATCCTAATCCTAACCCTAATCCTAATCCTAACCCTAATTTAGTGGCTATAGGTCAGATTAATGGCTATATAACCCTAACCCTAATCCTAATCCTAATCCTAACCCTAATCCTAATCCTAACCCTAATTTAGTGGCTATAGGTCAGATTAATGGCTATATATAGGTCAGCGAGTAAACAATTTCAGAATGTCGGCCTGGTGTAAAATTCGATGCGTCCACGTGCAGTTGAGCAATTGATTTGAGCTGAGCAGATGAAGGCGAAGTGAATTGAGCCGAAGCACCCAAAATATCAAATAACAATGGGTAAAATAAAGCGAGAAAGAAAGAAATTTCATGCTCCAGCGTCTAATAGATGTATAAAGGAAGCTGCAGAGACTAGAGAGAGTAATACTGAT
This sequence comes from Echinarachnius parma, assembly GCA_037951105.1. Lineage (NCBI taxonomy): Eukaryota > Metazoa > Echinodermata > Echinoidea > Clypeasteroida > Echinarachniidae > Echinarachnius > Echinarachnius parma. The sequence continues at coordinate 29,583 of JBAMJV010005099.1, read as the reverse complement.
GGCATGGATACGGTAAGATACCCACTCCACTGCATTTGAAAAGATTATTAGTCCCACATATTTATGAATATGTTGGGGGGGGGAAAAAAAGTCTCAATATCATTCTTGAAAAATGTCACATATTGTTGATGATTAGGCGCATTAATTGTACCAGCACTCTTTGTGAATTAATTGATTATGCACGTGTAGTGCTGTAACTGACCTTGATGATCGGATCGTTTGATCGGATCGGCAAAATTTTATCGATCTTCGAAATCGGATCGATGATCGGGATCGGATGATCGGGAAAAAAAAAAAAAAAAAAAAAAAATGAATACCGAAGCAACATATATCCATATTAATAAGCCCAAGGTAATCTTGTACGGGTATGCTTTCATTTCAAACTGATTACCTCTTCTTTTACAAAATTACTCACGCCGATTTTGAGCTTAGTCCCATGTGATTAATTTGGCGTAACCTTTCACAATCACATGGGACTAAGCTCAGGATCGGCGCGAGTAATTTTGTAAAAGGAGAGTTAATCAGTTTTAAATGAAAGCATACCCATACAAGATTACTTGGGCTTATTCATATGGAAATATGTTGCTTTGGTATTCATTTATATTCCCAAAATATGTTTTTTGGGATCATTTTGCAAAGAAAAAAAAACAGATTTTTTTTTTTTTTTTTTTTTTTTTTTTTTTTGCCGATCCGATCTTCCGATTTTTTCTGCATGATCGGAAATCGGCAAAAACGGTCCGATCATGTATGATCGGATCGTGATCGGCATGCCGATCCGATGATCGGTTACAGCACTATGCACGTGTCTGCTTGTGTTTGGGATATTATATATTTGGTTGAGGCGGAGGCCGGAGCCCATTTCTGATTTCATTTTCTTTCTATGCAGGGTCTGCAGGCAGTACAGCCGAACATCGTATTTCCAACAAAGGGACTTTTTGATGGCGCTTCGCTCGACCCTAGCGTGCGTCTTCAGCCACCAACTGGTCTTGGAAATGATGATGATCGGATGTCATTTGTCTCTAAGAAGAGTGTGAAAGGAAGCAAGCAGCTTAAGAAGTTGGAGAAGAGAAAATTGAGGCATGAAAGATGGATGGAGAGTAAGTTTTGGAATTTTGAAACATCGCATGAATAATATTTTTTTTAAGGAGACAGAGGAGACAGAGAGAGGGATAGTATTTGGACACTCCCGTGATCCCATCATGCAAACACACACACACACAAACAAAAAGAAGAAATCCAACAAACATTTAAACATGTTATTGTTAATTGTTATAGCCTACTACTAAGCCCAGGCCTACATGTAGGCCTACCTATAAAATCAGAACTCCGGCATAACTCTTGTGATACTACTAGATACTGTTTAATTTAGATTTTAAACGCTTCTACCAACCTTCTTCTTTTTTTTATTAATTAGAATAGCTGTACATTTCTGATTCCATGATGATAACTCAAACAAACATTTTGTGACAAAGATTTCTTTTGATCGAGTCCATACTACAGACTTTTACTAAGTAATATTGTACAGTTTAGATGCAACATTGTGGATGGTTAAATCTGTGACAAACATTTCTTTTCTTTCTTTTTTTTTGGGGGGGGGTGGGTAGGGTGATAAATGTTTTGGGGTAATCAGCAATTCAAAATCGAAGATACTACATGTGTATGACTTTACGTGCCTAACAGAAATCATTTTACTCTCTCTGTTCACAGCAATCATCTAAAGAAAACAAGAAAAGTGGGCACTGATGATACATGTAAATTCAGTCACTGTTCTGTTTCCATTTGATGTTTTCCTCTGCAGGGGATCACTACTGGTGGTCAGAATAGGCAGGTTAGCTGCCAGAGACTGGTAGAAGCCACTAAAACAGGTTGGCCTTATCTTTATTGTGTTTTTCTTCTTCTCTACAGAAATGGATGTAATTAGCACCACAAAAAGGAGAGAAAAGGATGCGAAGAAACGGTCTGAAGTGCCGGTTATTGGAGACATGAATCCACTACACGATGCTCTTCCGGAGCTCTCTGAAATTCTCAGAATAGGCCAGCAGTATGGACAGAAGAAAACAGCAGGGTAATACTTGGCTTCTACCCTTAATATTTCATTTAATAATATACAAATGATGCACAGGTATGAGTGGGTCGGTAGGAATTGTTTGCACAAGGTAACTATGGAACTGTTAAACCCACGAGGCGAAGCCGAGTGGGTTTAGACTAGTTTTCATAGTTACCGCATGCAAACAATTCCACCAACCCACGAAATAAACTTGCGCATCATCTGTTTTATAGAATGGGCATTGTTACGCCCCCCAAAAAGTCACAAAATTAAAAATTAGAAAAATTACCGGATGCATGAAATAATTTTACCGGACGCATGAAATTTTTACCGGACCGTGACTTTTCATGCATCCAGTACAATTAATTGTCTGCACAAATTTTGCTCTCAACCAATCAGATTGCAGGGATTTATCAACCCATTCTATAATGCCTATTGCTTTTAATTTCAGTGGAACCTCATTATGTAAAGGTCGATGGGGCCCATATATTCAGGGGTGTGAGACCTCCGATTTAAATCAGAATTCCGACTTTTTGCCTCAAACAGCAATCTTCATTTTCCGCTTATTTTTAATTTCTAATTTACGATTATTTTTACACTTAGCAGTCCAAATATATTTATTTATTTGTTTTACATCTGCTTAAAAAATGGAATAATTATTCCAGCCAGTTTTAATGTAATTATAATCCTTAAATTCTTTGCAATTTGTAATGTTCTCTTTTAACAAATACACATTCTTCAATGTTTGGTATTCATGTTTGCCCATTTTTTTTTGTAGAGACAACTGTCAAAAGAAACCTCGTGCAACCTTGAAGATGAAAGACCGACAGAAATTAGTGTAAGCATAAATCTCAATTGTAATTTGGTTTCAAAGTAATTTCCTTCTATGAGGAAAGGTCAATATGGGTCATCCCCCAGTAGAGTTGATGTAAAGTTCTAGAAAATTAACAATACATATGAATGAATCCAGATGAAATTACAAAGATTAATAAACAAAATACACTTCTAAATTCAATAATGTTGTAATTGCATTATCTATAGGCTTGTATAGCCTGTAGGAACCAAAGAATTTGCAGCAATTTATTTTTTACTCTGGTCAGAATTTAGTGTATTTACATCTCGATTACAATGGGTACGATTGTAAAATTTAGATCATACTTGATAACATGGAGAACAAAATAAACAATGAGAACTAAATGGAATGCTCGCATATCATTTTATTTCTAGAAAGATATTTATTTGCATTCTGGTTAATTCATATCGACACAGATCGATTGATAAAGTAAAGGCATTGTTCTTTGTTAGGTTATTCATTTCATTACGAGGATTTGAAAGACTGTATGCAACCAATCACCCAACAACTTTTCTTGGTTCTAGTTGATTCTTATAAGAGTACTAACAAATTGCAAATATGGCACATTCATATAACCAGAGGTACATGTATACTGAACATTCCTTCGTTTCTAATTTAACGCACAGAATGGAAGAAACGGCCCACTTTCAGGAGGTTCTGAAGCACTCTGCGTTCAAGTCGAATCCGTTTGCCACCATCAACGAACACCTCAAGAACAAACTCAAACAGGAGCAAGAGTCGGATCAAACGTGAACAATGAAAGACAATTGCATAGTATAGCCAATAGTAGAAATTACAGTTTTCGTTATGGCCCAGTCAGGCAAGTATAGGCCTACAAATTTAACGATTTTCTACTCGAGTGATCCAAAGCCTGATTCTGGTGGCCCCAAACAAAGACAAACATTACAAATTATGTTATGAACATAACATCAAAAGTAACCCCCCCCCCCCCCCCCCCCCCCCCAACAATTAAACATGATTTCTTATCAAAATTCTGCCTTGACAGAAACATTTCTAACGTTATTGGGTGGAAATCACAAAGGAGGTTTGTACAAACCATGGTTTGACGATGGTCTACATCTATGGAATGCTGCTCGTATACAAGTAAATTGTACATCCACATTGTTAACAAGTAAGGAGTTTACATTCCTTCTCCATCAGTTTACAAATGGCATTCCATAGATGTAAACCATTGTCAAACCATGATTTGTACAAACCTCCTTTGTGAATTCCACCCATTGTGTACATCCTTTGTGTGAAATTAGAGATATCACTGCAGGAATATACAGAGCTTCATGATAAAAAGGGGGTTTTGCTTGTGATCGGCTATAGCAAAACCCTGCACTTGTCGGTAAAAATCAGAATGTAGATTTTCATACCATTAGAAAGGCTACATCACAAGCATTCATTTGATGCTTTGTTCTAACAAATTGGTCAATAATATTGGTGAAGATATGATTGTTTCAATTTTGCAATCATAAGTCTTTTACACACATAATGTGAACTTAAAATGCCCATTTTTTCAACACATCAATTACCGTCCGACTAGTGCAGGGCTTTGCTATAGCCGGTCACATAGAAGAGCAATGAGGTTCCACTGTAGTTATCAACTTGTTATTCAACTCCCTTATCGTTCGGGTGAAGTATCAGAATTCTGATGCAATGAACGATCTATTTATCAACATTTGGACACTTTTCTCTGCAATCGAAACATGTTTTTGAACTCTTTTCAATTCAATCTCAAATATCTCCATAACTAGGGATAGTTGGATACCTTTGAAAAATCAAAACCCATTTCTTTCTCTTGTTACCATAAGCCAAACAATAACATACAAGGGAAGTGTGAAAGCTCCAAGTGACTTTGGTTTAATTGTACAAAGTTAATGTATCACTTTGATTAAGTATTGTAAAGTTTCCTTATGGAAGTTATTCAGGAAATAATGGTACATTTATATAACATAATGTTTGTACAAACCTAAATATAGTACATCTATTAAAAACTATTTGAAGAAAGACTGAATTGTATCTTGTGACATTTTAATTTAAAACTGCAAAGTATGATCTCCAAAAGTAGATACATGTCAATGTTTTATTACTATTTACAGTATTTATTTATATATATATATATACGTTTTTCAAGGTCAAAAGATATTGCACGAGTAAGAAACTTAATGATCCATGAAAGACTCAATGATTACTTTCATTGCCTGGAATTCTCATGAGCAAGTTAGATTTAGCCCGGGCTAAAGTAAACACTGTTTTAATAAGCGCAGTACTACAAGCAATGCACATTTATTTCTTAATGTGCAATCATCACATCCTACACAAAACATAGATGCTGAAACCACTGCGTATGATGCTTATTTATTGCTTACTACCTTTGATAAACTGGCGGAAAAGAAAGATTTTTAAGCATAATGAAAACTGACGATTGTCATCAATTTTGAAGGTTTATTCGCCTTTCTATCTGGATTATATGGACAGACTACTAGAACAACCCACATAATCCGTGCTGTTAATACCCAGTGTAGAAAGGACTTGCACCATTTAGAAAAAGTGAAGACAAAAAAAAAAACATTTTATGGACACGCCATTAGAACAACCCCCAGAACATGTGCTGTTGAAACAGAGTGTATAAAGCACTTAAATCATTTTGAAAAATTGAAACGAACAAAACCTGAGGAAGACTGTTAGTACCTGGCCTTCCATTTAAAAAAAATAATAAAACAGACCCACGGATGAGGTAAAATGATACAATTTAGCCCAGGCTAATTTTATCCAGCTCATGAAAATTCCAGCTATTGAGTCTACATCTAATTACAGCAACAAGTAAGAATATGAATATAATTTCTTTGGTAGAAAGGTCAAGGTGTTTCTGTTATATAAAGCATCAATGACTTCATGAGATACTGGTACAAGTTTGAGCACACAAAATTAGCGATTCTCTCGATAGAAGTAAAATAATAACAATAACAAATAATTTAATCATACATGAGTACACAATATGTACAGACATGCACTAAAATCATTGACATAATAATAATAATGTATTTATATAGCGCATTTTCCATCTAAAATGTTAAAAAGTGCTGACATAATATTGTCACAGTTCATTTCATTTCCTGATAACATGCATTCCTGACAATATGGCATAATAATACTATTTTCATTCATGATTTTGAAGTATGCAATAACCATACTAAAATACTAAAAATGTATAGATATATATATTTTAAAAAGGCAGAATGAAAAAAAAATGTAGTGACAAATTTAATAACGATTCATAAACATTCCCAAAATAGCTCTTTACATGGAACATCATTTCTAGCTCAATCAAAAATTAAACAGAGTAAAAGCTAATTGTGCAACCACCTGTATATATAGCAACTTGCCTGTAAACCTGTTTATTAGGATCACCCTTTTAGCAGGGCTCAACACATGCACCTTCCCAGGGCAAGTACAAATTAATGTTGGGCAAGTAAAATGTTATAAATTGTCTAGTTTGCTTGCCCAATAAGGCAAAAACATTTGTGTTCAACTAAAAGAAGCATGTAGATTTTATATTGGGGCAACTACAATATCAGAAGGTATGGGCCCGTACAAAAAAAGTTTGTGTGGAGGCTCGTCCTCAGTATCTAGTGACTGGTCTCATTTGACATAGTAATACATAAGAAAAATAGTTCATAACCCTACAGTTTTAAGATGGTAACTTTGCACTCCAAGCTTCCAACAGGGAACTGGTTGGAATACTCCTTTGGAGTGGAAAAGGTGCACTTTGTTTGCTGGGATTATAACAGTCCCCATTTGTTGACTATGTTGATAATGTGAAGTACTATATTATAGAACACCTGTAGTGCTATATGAAATAACCACTACCACTTTTCAATGCAGAAACAAATAAAAAACATTTTGTAATAATTCAAGATGTAATTGCTATTAAACCTGATGAAAAACAATACAAAATATGCTTAGAATGTGTGATACTTTTCAACATGTATACCTTTAAAAATAACCTACATGTACATTCCCCAGAAGTAAGAAATCATTTAAAAACATTATTTTGTCTTTTAATATATGATGGTCCTTTGAATTAACCTTGTTATATATCAGGCAAGCAGTAATTTAGAACAATACAATACATAGAGTATGGGCCCATAAAACTGCCTCGTTATAACAGAGCTTGTTAATAAAGGGGTTCCTCATATTGCTTTTTGCACATAAACTCTCTGTAATATACCTTCATCTCAATACAAAAGACAGAGAGTTGATTTCTTTCGCTGAGCATTGGGGTTGATCTTTGGCTCGCTCATTGCTTCAGGCACTGGTTGGTCAGTTTGAATAATGCCCTTTGTTGTCATGGAAACTGGGTTACCATTTTGTGGTTCGTGGCTGCTCACAACTTGAAAGCTGCAGAAAATAGTGAAAAATAAAGAACAATACGTGTGATTATTATGGGTAAAAAAACATTGTTTTCATTTTATTGTCAATTTGAAAAGCTACAAGTAGTTAGTACAGAAAGTGACTTAGTCCACTACAGTACTCTTCCTGCGATAAATTTTTGCTAGCCTGGCTTAAAATTTAACTGGTCCCTGGCCGCTAGGCCACTTTCACTGCCGCATGCCTAACATCAGGGCTTGTGCTTAGCGGTAGCCCGGGTGCCAATGGTCACCTGAAATTTCATTTGGCCACTAGAAATAAGCTATTGGCCACTAACTAATAAGGTTCTACAACACACAAGTCTATGGTAAGAATATATTTGATGTGTAATTTTGGCCACCTGGAAAAAAAATAAGGGAAAGCCCTGTAACATAATAATATTTAGTGATTGAAAAAGAGCAAAGAAAATGGGATTCTAACGGGATTCGAACCCGATACCTCTGGATTGCTAGACCAGTGCCCTTACCGACTGAGCTATAGAAAACCCTAAATTTTCATCGCTCGTGTGATCAGAAGCTATTATAAACCTGATGGTTTTCTATAGCTCAGTCGGTAAGAGCACCGGTCTAGCAATCCAGAGGTCTCTGGTTCGAATCCCCTTTTCTTTGCTCTTTTTCAATCACATTATATATTTCTGGTCAGTTTCTCTATATGTTTTAATTAATAATAATATTTAAGTAAAAATCATCATGATTTCTTACCCTGCGTGAGATCGATTAGCCCCAGGAAGAAGCAAATCGAGCAGAAGTACGGTCCCCGTCTTGTTCTCGGCCGCCAGCTGATACCGGTCCTCGCTCGTCCGCACCATCTGGAAGAATTTAATCTGCGACTTGCTGTCAAAGGACGCCCTCAGTGTTCCACTTGGGAGATGCCACGCCTTGATCGTGCAGTCCCTGGATACGGTTACTAGGCACTCATCATCGTCCGACACCTGCATGTTCATGATGGCATGGTTGTGGCCAACCAAGAAGCTGAACAAAATAAAAGAAAAGAAAAAATTCAAATGCATTCACAATTAATGTACTCATAAATGTCTGTAGATGAATCTATACAGAGGAGGCTCTGTCTGTTTGTCTGTCTGTCCAGCTATGCAAATCGCCATGCCTTGAGGTATAACCCTCACCTTTCAGGTGATGATTGCTGCTACTTTAAGGGAGGTAATGGTCAAAGGGTATCAAATTACATCAAACGGAAGTTTGATTTTTTTGGCCCTTTTGAGTGGATGATTGTATTTTGTCATCATGGTTTTGGAAGAATCTCAAAATAAGTAACTGTGTATTTTTTGTCAATGGGGGCACTAGACCAGAAAGTGTCGGGTGCGAGGTAGTATTTTATGAATCGCCGAGGCCAGATGATTGCGATGTTTTGTATACCACATGCCACAGGCACGGGTCCTCTAGTTTTCTTAAATACAACTCAATCATGCAACCCTAAGATACTTTAAAATGCAGCTTTAATTTTTAAAAAAGAATTAATATTTTGCAATGAATAATCTTTTATTGTACTTTTACTTTCAACAATGACTGTATTAGGGTGCTCTAAAAATACGATAGTTTATGGTCTTTTAAATATTTAATCTATAGTCCCTTTTCACTTGTATTCTATCATTCATTACAAGTCATACAACAATAAAGCTTGCATTATAGACAGAAAGAAGTCAGTCAGATTTCTGGCATTGCATGCATACACAAAAACAATACTGTTAAAAACTAAGGATGTGTCTTACGCATGTCAAGTATAAGAAAACCATTCCATAATTTTGTGTTGGCTACTTACTAGTCTTTTGAGTCGTCCGCTTCACCAAAGTGCCATGCGTGAAGCTGATCGCTCCCAGTGTGTGTTCCCGATATGACCCTTGACCCATCGTTAGTGAACGTGACGCAGATGACGTCCGCAGTGTGGATGGAAAGTTTCTTGACCATTTGACCGAGAGAGTCTGCCTGCAGCGACCACACTCTTACATCCATTGCACCAGTCACCGCATACTTAGCTGTGAGAAAAATGGAAAGAAAGATATATTGTAAGCAGAGAATCACTACATGTATTTTGATTATTTTTTTTATTCATTTTTTTTATTCAGCAAATCAAATACACAAGAAAAGTGTAACAAAGTAAGGAAATTGCAACCACTGGAATGCCAGGGCTTGGTAGAAGTTAACTGAATAACTGTGGCCAAAAGCCTTCCGTCCCAATTCCAGTGGTTGCTAACAGATATATACTGTATAACCGTGGATAAAAAGTGAATAATGCGAACGTTTGAACCTCAGAAGAACACCAGTATATGGACAATATCTTGACCAAGGGAGTCTGTCACTTGAGCTCTGAGGGAGAATACAGTGCTGCTTTATGACGAGTATTCAATTTATAATGTCATCATTCGGAAATGATTCTTTCTCACTATTTTGTGCAATTGGGCAACTTCAGGACATATTAGTGCATTTTAGATATAATAATCATATAACACTTATTGTGCACCATCTATCTAGTATAACTATTCTGACTGAAGCACATAGGGATGACAACGCTATAAAACAAAGCAAAACAAATTAATTAAAATAGATATTACCTAAAATTAGTCTCCTTCCGGGGCAATAACCATGGTAAATTCAAAGAACGAAAGAAAGAACAAACTCCTTCAAGATGTACAGATTAGTATAACATGCATTATGCACAGACAAAGCCAGAGAATTTGCAGTCCATTCTGAATATGTAGATAAATGATAATACTAAATGCATCTACATTATTTATCACATTTTCATCTATAATGGTATAACTAAATCATTTGATTTCTGACTCCGTTTTCTTACCATCCTTTGAGATGTCCATGCATCTGATTGCAGTGTTGTGTGCTTCCGCTGTGTGCAGACATTCTCCCGTGTTGTAGTTCCAGATTCTCATTACCCCCTTGTTGTCTCCAGATAGGATGAGAGTGTCTGCCGTTTGCACAACTACCTTGACAAATTCCACAGGGGCTTCATGACCTTTATAAAAGAACAAAATTAACAAATATTACATTCTCTATAAATTATTATCCATGTGTCATATTTAGATTCAGGTCCAACCGTCAAAACTGATAGAATAAGAGCGTCTGCCTTTTACACAACTACTTTGACAAATTCCACAGGGGCTTCATGACCTTTAACAAAAAAAAATTAACAAATAAAAATTCTTACATTTGTATGCATACTCGTCCCACCACTATCCCCTGAAAGGATGAGTGTGTCTGCCTTTTGCATATAACTATTTTAAGAAATTTCAAAGATTTAAACACATCCTGTCAAAACCTGCTATTTTCATACTCAAATGGTTGAAGAGTCTCCAACATTCAAAATTGCGTATTTCCCTACCATACAATAAATTATAAAATAATATGAAAGAACAGTAAAACCTCCTTATAAAAAGCACCTTGGTCCCATTGAATCTATATCAGATATAAAATACATAGAATACATAAAATACATAGAACCTGGACTTGTGAAATTACCTCACTATATGAGGTACCTTGTTTTAACAGAGTTTGTTATAAAGAGGCTCCACTGTACATGGGATAATGGCATACCTTCAAGGACCAGCCTGCATGACCTGTCATTCAGCTTCCACACTCTCAAGGTCGTGTCCTTTGACCCCGAGATCACCTCATCATCATGCCCCAGGGCCATGCACAGCATGCCCTTCTTGTGACCTTCAAGAGCAAAGGCATCCGCGCCATCTGATTGGTCAACGTTCCACACCCTGACCACGCCTTCCTCCTTGAGTGCTCCAATCAGTTTCTTGCCATCCCTACTGATGAGGAAGCAGACGACAAAGCCCGCTTCTTGACGAACGACGGAGCAGTCGGAGAATCGCCAAAATCTGACGGCGTCGTCCGATCCGCTGGTGACCACGGTCGACTTGTCCGGAGTGAAGGTGATCGAATAGCAATGGCCAGAGTGCCTCTCTCTTTTCATGACCTGCAAAATGGATATCAAGCAAAAATTCACAATTAAATATGCAGCGCTATCCATCTACATCTAATGGTCATATTGTAACATGCATAATCACATGGCAACGCGATATTAAATACATATTCCTATGATTTTCAGTTTTAGAAGTTATAACTGTCAACTTTTCCAGAGCACAACTAATAGCATAGTCGTGAATGGAGTTCCTTTCTCCTTTCTAATGAACTCATATAGTAACATTAAAATAAAACATAATTGAAGCTCATAAGCACATTTGTAGTAAGAGCATCTAAGAATGAAAATCATATGAAAGATATCTGTTGACAAATCAAATATACCCTTGCATGAAGTGTTCCTTTTAATTGTTGGATTTAAATGTATTGATCCTTTCTAGATCCTTACCATATGTCTTCTGTAGTCCCACACCTTGGCGCTCTTGTCGTTAGAAGCTGTATAGATCGCCTGCCGGCCTGGCACCCCCGTGACATCCGCTATCCACGATGAGTGTCCCTCAAGCGTTGTAATCAGTGGACAATCTTTATGCTTCTTTGGTGATGTCTTCTGTGGACCTTCTGACGCTGCAGGATTGATATTCCAGACCTTCAAGAGGTCATCTTTGGATCCCGACACCAGGATGGAGCGACTCTTGGCATCGTTCGGATCTGATGGTCCGTACCACAGGCAGGTGATGTTTCCTGCATGTCCTGTTGATGCAAGAACGTATGAAATATACTAATGGGGAATGAAAGGACGGACTACTAATGTCTACATACTGATGTCAAATATTGCTCCCAAGAATGGAACTATTTGCCGTTATATAAAAACTTTATGACTGGAACTGCCACAGTAATTGTTCCATAAAGGTATGTAACAATAAGACAATACCGTTTGTGTAATATTCATAGCATCATTGACAATAGCATAATACATATTTGAAATAAAAATGTCGGAAAAATAATACACATTTCTTCCTACTGTACAAACAAAACATTGTTGAAATAACATCTTGCTTGAAATTAATCTGAATATTGTACCTGTTCATAGCACAATGCTTGCTTATCTCTAAATGCCCATATTGGATCTTTAACTTTTTCAATCCATTTCCTCTTTGATTTCAAAATTCTTGTAGATACCCAGTTCTTCCTCACCTTTACATATACTGACAGTAGTTCCCTGTTGGATATCCCATACGCGGACAGTGAAATCTTCAGACCCCGAAGCAAGCAACAGATCTGACAGGACCAGAAGACAAGATACAGCTTTCTTGTGTCCTTCAAGTGAACGTCCAGGTGCAGAAGGCTTGTCCAGGTACTGGGACAGGTGGATCACTCCATCCTTTCCTCCTGTCATCACAGTCTTGATGCCTTTGGCATGGGCAGCGCACTTGACCTCATTAGCTGGGTGAGACTGGATTGTATGGATGCATTCCTGGGACGTAATCGACCAATGCCTTACAAAGCCATCCTGACATACAGACAGCAGCTCTTGGTTTCCTTCAAATGAGACGAATCCAACTGCCTGGGGATGCTCCAACTTGGTTAGAAGGATGCCGTCCTTGAGGTTCCATACAAATACGTTGGATCCCTTTTCCGAACCAGCAACTGCCATTGAATTATCATCACTTATCTGTAATGACGTGATGGCACTGTCTTCTCCAGAGTTCAGCTTCGCAATGCATTCACCGCTGACCATGTCAAACATTCCCAACATCTGGCAGCCAAAGATGACAAACTTGTCATCATGACTGATGGCAAGGCACAGCTTCCCTGAAGCCTTCTTACCCGCTTTCACTTGCAAGGTGTGGATGAGTTCTGTTGTTGATTCCTCAAACACGTTTGCCATTGGCTGTCCTTCAGAATCCTTGCAGACTGTCACTATGATGGTATTTGATGACTTGGTGCAGGAGATGGCCTCAACTCTGGAGGGATGCCCAGACAGGGATGCCTTCAGGTGTCCTCCAGGTGGAATCAAGCATGCGCCCCGGGGGATGATCAAAGACCTTTTTGTTGTCTCTACCCAGGATGTTGCTCCTGCTAGAAGGCGGGCAATGTTTGGATTGTTGTCTGTCAGGTCTGCCATGCATCCTGTCAGCTGTCCAGCCAGAGAGAAAGGGTCCTCTTTGAGGTTGCTTCCAGAGAGATAAAGGGCATCAATCAGCAGAGTGCTCTCCATATCATACGCGGAGAAATCGTTGAGAAGATCAAGAACACTGAAGGCTCTCAGCTTGGTCAAGATCCAGTCAAAGTTGTACATGATGTGTTTCACCATCCCTTCAGGTACACCATCTTTCCGCCCACACCTTGCCAGGTGATATGGAAGCTCTTGCAACTTCCTAAGATTGAAGACATTTTCTCCAAACATCAGGGGCTGAGGTGCTGCAAGACGATCTGCATTTGGAAAGTCTTTGTTGCGTTTCTCGAGACGGACTGGCTTGATGTTTCCCTTACTGTAATCTCCAAGAAACATGTCAGCAAGCAGTTTATGCATGGACTCTTTTGTTTGGAGGTCTCCTAAGTAGCATCTGTGAGCAGTTTCAATGAACTGCCGATGGTACCAAGTTATCACAGTCTTTCCACCTGACTGACGTTCAACTATGAATTCTGTGATATCATATCTCAGTCTCTTCCAGACGGACGATGGAATACGGACAACCCCTTTGACAGGAGGGTCCCAGTACTGATACACATCATTCAGGACTTCATCATCACACGACAGAACATCTTCAATCTCTGCTTCTGTGAGCCCACTTTTTCCTGCCGTGAGATACCCAAGAGCACGTGACACAAAGATCTGACCATGGTCATCTTCCAATTCCTTATACAGGCTGCTAATCGCTTCAACAACGGTGCCTGGCAGCTTGATCCCCTCAACAGATTTGTAGGACGGCCAGGTAACAAAGTCTTCAAAGAGGATCTTCAAAAACAGAGGCTGTGGACACTTACTGAAGGCTGCTGCGATGAGTTCCTCTTGCGCTTCAGTAAGTTTTCTCCCCCTGCTCTGCAACCACCCTTCCATGATTGCAATTCCAGTTTCCTTTGGAACCGTCTCCATTGCTATGTAGCACTTTGGCTCAGTCAATGTCAACTTGATATTGTCTAGGCAGTTGTGTTCCTTTGGCAGCGTGGAGACAACAATGTAGGTGTTGTCCGGGAGAGTCTTCGGCAGCCAGTTCATCTTGTGGGCGTTGTTGTTGGCATTCAGCTGATCAATGCTGTCAAACAGAAGAAGAAGGGGCTTGTCTTTCCTTGGCAGATGCCTTATAAGAGTGTTGAAGATCTGAACCAGCTCCGAGAAGTCCTCCAGATGGTCCCTAGGGGGCTGTTTGGCACCGTAGGCATAGCAGATCTACAAATAAATACAAATGTTAGTCTGTTAAGGATAGTGCCTGATAGAAAATCTGAAGAAAGATTGATGTTGGACATCAATGTTCAATACTAATGAATCATGACAAGTAAATCACTTTAATATTTTCAATTTTGTTTACAGAGACTGCCTGCCTCCATATGGACAATTATCTATAATTATCAATTCTAAGAGAATTGTATATATAACCAAGTACCTCATAATGTATTGAGCTTTAAATAAGTATCTTGTAAATCTACATAAAACTTGACAAGGTGAAACTTGTGGTGACACTATTTTATTGAATCATTTTTCTATGTGAAATTTATGGTAGGAGGTAGGGGAGACAAGTTTCATTATCTACTTGTGTTTAAATAAAATGATATGAAGGATTATAGTACATTTAATTAATGTACAAAAAGAACTGTTTGTAAAGAAATCATGAGATGAACAAATGTATAAAATATGTAACCCTTCAATCGAATTTACAATACTTGCCTGCCTGCACATGGATTTGAGGGTCACGTGAATAGAAGATGTGTCTCCCGAGGTTCCCAGGAACCTGAGCGCCATGGCACAGTCATGTCCGATCCAAGCTCGACCATTCTTAGCAACCATCGCCATGACAGAAGTCTTGCCAGATCCCGAGACTCCGTGGATCACCAGAGGCTTGCCAGTCGCCGTGGTGAGGTGAGACTCGACGGCGGCTAGAACATCCTCTCTTCCTTGAAAGGCACTGCAGGAAACATAAGTTGTATTTATTCTTTACTTTCTTTCTTTATTCCTTTTACCAATTGATTCAACCAATCAAGATATTCAATTCATGCATTATCATTCTCCACTAGAGATAAATTGCCCTTGGGTAACAGGTTTAAACTATTCTTTATGATTGTTAATTCTGCAGGATTCATAACCTAAGCGTAACCGAAGTGTAGATATTGGCAAAGTTTACATTTTAAAAATTCCAATCAGGAACACCTCCCAGAAACTTGTTCCTCTCCCCTGTCATATCTTGCAATTTCATAAATTGACAGGCAAATATATAATTTAACAGCTGTAGCTCAAAGTAGTAGTCAAGAAATCTCTTTTTTCTTGTTTACCTACACTGACATCATTACATTGTGACAACATGCATGCCAAATACCATTATGACATATAAATCCAGCCATTCTTGCTTCATGATTGATTCAAATATGTTTGTATCATACCTGCATTTGGTTTTGCAGAAAGACGCATGGTGAAGTAGCTCCTTGTACAGATCGGACTTGACCAGGTCGATGGTCCCCCGTGACCTTTGACCTTCCGCCTTCTTATCGATCATGGCCTTGATCCTGCTCTTGAACACTGAGCACATGCGGTTCAGGTACTCGGCGTGCTCTGAGCAGGTCGTGGGTTCAAGCCCCGTCGTCCTCCATGGAACGCTGTATTTATGGAGAGACTCGGCTGGGACTAGGTTGGGGATGTATTCAGTCTTCAGCTTCGTGAGGAGGGATCGAGGAAGCTGCATGAAATCTGCGGTCTCATTTTCTCTGAAAATAAATGGACAAAAACAATGACAGATTATCTAAATCAAACACATCATTTACATTACAATTTAAATTAACAAGGATTTTCAAGAAAACATGGAGTAGACCATGCATAGACCACATAGCTGTATCCTGAAGGAGATCTACATCGTACTTCTTATTGATTTTTAACCAAAACTTTTCTTTAGCGAATTACTTACATCATTCTATTCGGGCAGGTAAAGTGTTAAAGTTTATGATTTTAATTGCCTGAACTGGCAAGTAGAAACAAATTAGTGATTGGAGACTTGTGTTAGGCCCGACAACGTGGTGTTGGCAGAGCAGATAGAGCCTAAAACTTTCTTGAGCAGGGGTCTATGGAGAATGTACATGTTATAGCTAAATCAATCAGTCCTGAATGGGTTAATTAAGCTTACTTGTTGACGTCAATGTCCGAGAATTTGGACATGACCTCGCCCTCCTTGAAGGTTGGCTCGAGGTTTTCAAAATCCCGGCAGAAGAAGAGACAGGTGTCTTGGATGTTGTCGTTTCCCTGGAGGCCGTGTCGTATCTCCTCTTCAGTCACTGTGGAAAGACACAGCAAAGAAATAAATGAGACATTCATTATTTCACAATAGGTTGGCGGTAGAAATATGTAAAAAAGGAAAAGGATTGGGTAGTCCTGAAATGGCTTGTATTACATTTTTTTGATAGTCCTACAAAGGTGTGTGGTAGTCATAATTGTAATTCATTTAATTTTTGTTTGAAATAATTAATGTGAAGATTGAAATAAGTTATGATGTTAGTAGTTCAAGTAATACCACACAGTCTTTTACCTGACATCACAAACGAATGCATCTCCTCCTCGCTGTATGCCCCAGTATCAACCGCCAGTTGCGCCGCTTCATCAAAAACCTGCCTCATTCTCTCGAACATCCCCCACCACGTTCCCCGGGCCTCCCTCTGCTTTGCGGGGTCGTTTCCGTCGTAGTAATCCGGGAGGTGCCGCGTGATCCGCTGCAGCGTGTAGACGGCAGGGACGGCATTCGTGTCCTTCACATACCACAGTCTGAGGAGATCAATGTCGTCTTTGCTGACAGTTTGCTCGTGATCGGCGAGAATTTCCATCAGCTTCGAAAACATCTCCGACGGTATGTGAGCCTTGAGGGGTCGGTAGCCATACTTGTTGCCAAGGAAGCACTGGAAGCAAAGAGATTAAAATCATAATGTATTTTGAATAATGAACATTGCATGAACAAAACAATCTTCACAAATGTACATTATTAGAATCTAGATTTACATGCACATATTCAGCTGGTTTAAGTGTAAGTTAATGTTTGTCATGATTTAAACAATTTCTAAAGAATTACTTGAGAAAAAGGAAGTGGTGAGATGGCTGTCTTGGTAATATTCCTGGAATGATTCATGCACTGTTTGTGAGACAGAAGATGAACTGAATTTTCACAGAAAAATTATTTCTTTTTATCTACTAAACACTCAATAGTCACAAGGCCCTTAAATAAAACTTACCATTCTGAGCAAATACATATTACCCTCAATTGTGGCTCTAGTAAAAAAAAAAATATATGTATTATTATATATATTGTTGAGCCCTGCTTAACTGGTTCATGCATTTT
Organism: Echinarachnius parma; assembly: GCA_037951105.1. NCBI lineage: Eukaryota > Metazoa > Echinodermata > Echinoidea > Clypeasteroida > Echinarachniidae > Echinarachnius > Echinarachnius parma. The sequence goes on along the minus strand of JBAMJV010005099.1, from coordinate 11,820 downwards.
CTGTAAGAGATGATTTCCACTCTTTCCCAAATAGAAATACATTTATTAAATATAAAGTCATACATATAACAATAAGTTGCATAGAGCAAACAAGGGATGATATCTATATATTTACCACGAAGTATGGGCCCTGCGACATCCGCTTGCATCTGTCGATCTCCGTGAGACAGAGGATTGACGTAGAGTGGTCAGCGGTGGCACTGTCCCTGACCCCCCATCTCATGTCCACCACCTCAAACTCCAGACTCCTCTCCTGGCAATACTGACGCAGCTCCGGGAACACCTCCCGAATCAACTTGTTCCTTTCTTCCTTCATATCTGATAAGTTAATAACAAATTAAAACAGATGGTCAAAAATATTATCAAACAAGAGAAGTTTTAGAAATTAAACAAAGAATTATTTATAATCAGAAACAGACAAACTCCAGACTCCTCTCCTGGCTGTACTGATGCAACTCCAGATCAACTTCCTCCTTCATCTCTGACAATTAAATGGTTAAATTATAATGTATTAAAGCCTTATGAGATTTTAAAAAGTCTAGATAGAAATAGTAATAATCAAAAATAGACAATCTTCTCTCAGGACAGTACTGACGCATCTCCGGGAACACCTTCCAAATCAACTTATTTCTCTCCTCCTCCATGTCTGAAAATTAAATGGTTAAAAGTATTTTTAAACCCTGAGATTAAACAAAGTCTATTGATAGAAATATTAATAATCAGAAATAGACAAACTCGATCTCTCCTGGCAGTACCGCCGCAACTCCGGGAACACTTCCCGGATCAACTTGTTCGTCTCTTCCTTCATATCTGACAATTCAATGGTTAAAAGCATTATTAAACATAGAGATTAAAAACAAAGTAGATAGGAATAGAATTAAGATTTCTTGGTCGACAGTACCGACGCAGCTGTAAAATAGAAGTGACATAGATAGAATAAACATATTTTCTTGCCTCCTTCATGAACTAAATCAATGAGGACAAATATAAACAGAAGAATAGAGGACAACACTATCTGATACCAACTTATTCATAAAATCTAAATAGTATTTAATTGTGAGGCGACAAAAGATTAAAGGACAATGAAACTATGGCTTTTGGCTACTATTATCATTTAGAGGGTGAACAGACATTTAATTTGATACGACTTGGCAATTTTGGCCTACTGGATCCCATGAAATCCTTGAACTGTGAACATACCCAAATTTTACTAATTGTTACGCCGGCAAAAGATGATGGGAGCAGCCATGTTCGTGTAACTACCCGACATGCTTTGCAAATTCATACGTATGTGCGGATGGCCGAACAAAAAGATAGAAAAGCTTTTCACTGATTTGCAGACTCATCAAAGCGTCTGCAGACTGCAAGTATTCAAACAATGGTTTGAATTGGTGTTATTGAATTGAGTTAAGTGTAGGAATGCATCATTGACCGATCACAGTGGTGTACGTCCGCACAGTCCTAACAATGGCGGCCTCCAGCGTTCGCGTGAATAGTGGTGTACCCGATAGTGTTTTCACATATTTCTTCCAAAGCAGAAATCTGAGTCGGAGCAATGTTATGCAAAATAAACAAGCATATTACGATGTATAAAGTAGGATAAACTCTATTCTAGAGTTGCATTGGCCTTTAACAAGCAACCATTTTGTTGTTTTCAATAGACATCATATTTACCTGTGAATGTTGAGCTCATGAAGATCCTGACTGTGTTGGATTCCTGGTCTGGGAGCGAGTCCGTCTCTCCCAGGACCAAGTCCTGGAACCCCGGCAGTCCATCATCACCACCTGCCATCGTGGCACAACTTTCCATGAATATCGCTGTGCCCCAACTCTACACAAATTTAAGTACCTCCTGGAAAACAAACATTTTGAAGCATTATTTAGGTCTAAATAAACATAAAACTTTGCATCAGATTGCTTCTAGAGTCACATCATTGTATTAACTATTATGTATGCCATGGACAGCCATACCAGACGATTGTACAGGAATGATCAGAAGCCTCAAGTCTCAGCAAGTCAGGAAAATTACCTGGAAAAACATCAATTGGTAAGGCATTGGTATACACTGAAGACAAACATATATATTTAGGGCTTACGTGATCACACAAACCTGATATGAAATTATATAATAAGTTAATCATTTAAACAAAAAAATTATATAAAAAGTATCGCAATATCCATGATTAGTTCAGTGTTTTATTGTTCATCTTTGTAAACGTAAACTTTAACTTGCTAGTCTTGTTTCAAGTTCGATTTAAAAAGTGACGTCAAAAAATACAGAAGAACCAACAATTTTTTTGTAAGATTATGAAAAACTGAGTGTCAAATTCGAAAGAGCATACAATTTTAATGACAGAATTAACTTTATTTGATCAAAATCGGTTCAGAAATGGCTGAAAGTGAAATATCCATAAAGATAACCATTTATTTGTAATAAATGTGGGGCCCTACAATTATTTGACAATTTTGATCCAGCCGTTCTTCTTCCTTCTTCCTTGGTAGCGACCGCAATCAACTTGTTGATTATTATGTCACTTTGTAGACGTAGGAGGTTGAAGTTGCACATAGTGGCCCCGTATGTCTCATCTCCTCAATCACTAGGCCAGACGACGATTAAATTGTAAGTCGACGGTTAAAAATGCTTCCTAGCTCTTTTCAATGTACAAAATCGGTTTTTTGATAGTTGTTGATTAATCTCTCTGATGATAGAGACAACTATAATCACCATTTTCAACAAAACATCACATGCACAATATTATGAATCATTTTAAATGGTTGAAACCGATGAGTGTTTAGAGAGTGCCCTCTTTAGTTTTAACAGCTCTTATTTTAATGATATAACCACAGACTTTTTACTTACCTCATTTGTAATGTTTTATTCCTTTCGAGCGGAGTTATAACTATTTTAGTTTGTAGATGTAATGTAAATAAATAATGTCTAACTCTAACTTTAAATTTGCTCTCAGTCTTATTTAAGAGTCTTAGTCTAAAGGCAACTTTAGCCCTCTGCAGACAGCGCCGACTCGACCCGATTTGATTAATTTTCAATTCGGATCGGCTCAGTTTTCAGTGCCTCGCGACACACATTTTTCCAGTCGAGGGACAGTCAGTCGGAAGAACTACCGGAAGAACTACAGGACACAACCTATCCTGGAAGGAATGTACAGATGGGCTATTCCACGTCACTCACGTTACGTTTGCTCCAAAATCACAACATGTTTCACACTCCAGTTCTTTTTAAAAAGAAGCTGTCACCTCAATTTTGTTTTCATGACATACCACTAGGGCAAACACATATGCAAAGGGTAGTAAATGATTCAACACTTTGTTCAATATTTTTTTAGAGGAGGTTTTAATGAGCGTCACTCACGTTACGCGTTTTGCCCCCTGTAAATTTTCAATGAACTTTGCATGAAACGCAAGCTAAAACTATAAGACTTCAGAGCAAATTATGTTGATGCAACTTTCTATTACTTCCCAAGAACATATTAATACTGTTTAAAGTTAGCCTCTTTCATTCATTTTTTAAAGAACGGACAGTAAACAAAAAATGGACCGTCACTCACGTTACGTCACTCACGTTACAAAATGAAAGTGCCATAGCTATAACATGGGGTTTTATGATATTACATGCAAATTTAATTCTTTTGCAAAGAATCGTGTTAAAAGCCTAAATTAATGATATTTAGGGGAATTCACAACCTCTAGCTATAATTATTTGGCCAAATTTGCATGTTTGTATAAATAGCAATATTAATGTACACACGGCTATGTACCGTCACTCACGTTACAGTGTTATAGCATGGGTTTTCATGATATTACATTCAAATTTTAATTTTTTTGCAAATAATCGCGTTAAAAGCCTAAATTAAGGATCTTTAGAGGAATTCACTACTTTTGGGTGTGATTATTTATCAAAAAATTGTACTTTTCATAACGAGCAGTACTAAATTGCACTTGAAATATTGTCACTCACGTTACATCGTCACTCACGTTACAGTTTTCACGCTGATAATACGTGATGTTCCCAGTCAATACAAACCTTATAATTTTTGGAGGATATCTAGGCCTGGTAGTAGGAGGAAAATTTAGTTCGGCCCCATTCACTCTCATTTAACAAAATAAATAGAGAGAAAATTGTACTTTTTTCGTCACTCACGTTACATTCCACATGTCCTGTGTACTGGAAAATATTGTTGAAAAAAAAAATCATCTGATAAGCCCACAAATCACTATCATTCAGAAAGTTAGACACATAGACAAACAAATAAAGTCAGAATTAATCAGTTTTTCTTGGAAATAAGTTGATAATATGCCCTTGATTATTTGGCAATAATATTTTTCAGAAATTTGATGAACAACCAATTTGAGCAACAGAAGTGGCGCCATTTTCCTTAAAATTATCAAAAGACCACAATATTTTGGATTTTGACACTTCAGGTTATATATTTTGAAGTAACAATAACAAAAATTTGCAAAGACACATTTGAAATTTCATCATTTTGGCCATACCTCCGACTAGCCCAGATGATGATGATGATGCCAGTTGGGGCCGATTCAACACGATGTCGATGAATCGGATCCGACCGACCGGGCCCAACCAACTCTATCCCGATTGAAACCAGTCGGATCGGGTCGAGTCGGCTCTGTCTGCAGAGCCAGAGGGCGACTAATGTAATGTCAATGATGATGATGCAGGCTTTGCCATGCCTTTGCCTTTGGCTTAACCTATCAGCGATCCAGGCCGCTGATTATTTCCATTCAATTCGCGTACACAGGCTATACTTTCACACACACACATAAAAACGAATGAGTGGGGCTGGGTATGCGCGCGTTAATAATATATTATAAGAACGACAAATGTAAACAAAAACTGAAATTACACGCACCTTCCTTAAATCAGACTGAATGCATTCTTCTCCCAACTGAAATTCGTGATTCAATAGTAAAGCCGAAGAATGTACTAGGAACGCAGGCTAATTTTCGAAAACGGGTAACATTTACATACCGGTAACGGATATCATATCAAAGACACCAAAGATCCTACATACACAAGATGCTCAACTCTCCCGATTTTACAGCCTGTGTCAAGCTAGCCAACAATAAGCCAGCCAACAATAAGCGAGCCAACAATAAGGATCTAGCCAACAATAAGCAAACGATATATCGGATACACAGTTGGGAGTTGTATGCTACGTACGTACATACATGGCAGCTGCCTATAGCGCTGGCCGCCTATGACTGATCAGCATTTCTGAAAATGGGGCGGGATTTGGAAGGCTCTCTTGGGGATGCCCCCTCACTAATTTGATTGGGCAACTAAAATGTGTCCCTGGCCCAGTCTACATATTATAATAGGTCCCGTTTTACTAGCCCTACTCGTTAAATGTACTCACTCAAAACATATTATATTAGTTGCTCCTAGAAAACCTTTGCAGGGATCCCATGGGGGGGGGGGGGGGGGGTGGGGTGAGCCCCTCATCGTGCACATCAGTTAATGTATACGAATGTGGGACTCTGGGCCGTTTTCCTAGCCCCACTCTTTTAAATTATTATTACTAATTAGCCCAATGATCGATATAGTACACTGAAAAATTCGTAGGTTGGGAGCAGAATTGACAGAAAACTAGAAATTGCTCCTTGATAAGACTGTCTGGGATTATTGAGGGATGCCCCCTCATCAAATTTATCAAGAAAAAAAATGGGACCCTAGACCCTGGTTTACTAGCCCCACTCTTTGAAGTTATTATAACTAATTAGCCCAATGATCATATAGTACACTAAAAATGCGTAGTTTGGGAGCAGAATTGACAGAAAACTAGAAATTGCTCCTTGATAAGACTGTCTGGGATTATTGAGGGATGCCCCCTCATCAAATTTATCAAGAAAAAAAATGGGACCCTAGACCCTGGTTTACTAGCCCCACTCTTTTAAATTATTATAACTAATTAGCCCAATGATCGATATACACTGAAATTGCGTAGTTTGGGAGCAGAATTGACAGAAAACTAGAAATTGCTCCTTGATAAGACTTTCTGGGATTATTGAGGGATGCCCCCTCATCAAATCTATCAAGAAAAAAATGGGACCCTAGACCCTGGTTTACTAGCCCCACTCTTTTAAATTATTATAACTAATTAGCCCAATGATCAATATATACACTGAAAATGCGTAGTTTGGGAGCAGAATTGACAAAAAACTAGAAATTGCTCCTTGATAAGACTTTCTGGGATTATTGAGGGATGCCCCCTCATCAAATCTATCAAGAAAAAAATGGGACCCTAGACCCTGGTTTACTAGCCCCACTCTTTTAAATTATTATAACTAATTAGCCCAATGATCGATATACACTGAAAATGCGTAGTTTGGGAGCAGAATTGACAGAAAACTAGAAATTGCTCCTTGATAAGACTTTCTAGGATTATTGAGGGATGCCCCCTCATCAAATCTATCAAGAAAAAAATGGGACCCTAGACCCTGGTTTACTAGCCCCACTCTTTGAAGTTATTATAACTAATTAGCCCAATGATCAATATAGTACACTAAAAATGCGTAGTTTGGGAGCAGAAATGACAGAAAACTAGAAATTGCTCCTTCATAAGACTTTCTGGGATTATTGAGGGATGCCCCCTCATCAAATCTATCAAGAAAAAAATGGGACCCTAGACCCTGGTTTACTAGCCCCACTCTTTGAAATTATTATAACTAATTAGCCCAATGATCGATATACACTGAAAATGCGTAGTTTGTGAGCCGAATTGACAGAAAACTAGAAATTGCTCCTTGATAAGACTTTCTGGGATTATTGAGGGATGCCCCCTCATCAAATATATCAAGAAAAAAATGGGACCCTAGACCCTGGTTTACTAGCACCACTCTTTGAAATTATTATAACTAATTAGCCCAATGATCGATATACACTGAAAATGCGTATTTTGGGAGCCGAATTGACAGAAAACTAGAAATTGCTCCTTGATAAGGCTTTCTGGGATTATTGAGGGATGCCCCCTCATCAAATTTATCAAGAAAAAAATGGGACCCTAGAACCTGGTTTACTAGCCCCACTCTTTGAAGTTATTATAACTAATTAGCCCAATGATCATATAGTACACTAAAAATGCGTAGTTTGGGAGCAGAATTGACAGAAAACTAGAAATTGCTCCTTGATAAGACTTTTTGGGATTATTGAGGGATGCCCCCTCATCAAATCTATCAAGAAAAAAATGGGACCCTAGACTCTGGTTTACTAGCCCCACTCTTTTAAATTATTATAACTAATTAGCCCAATGATCGATATACACTGAAAATGCGTAGTTTGGGAGCAGAATTGACAGAAAACTAGAAATTGCTCCTTGATAAGACTTTCTGGGATTATTGAGGGATGCCCCCTCATCCAATATATCAAGAAAAAAAATAGGACCCTAGACTCTGGTTTACTAGCCCCACTCTTTGAAATTATTATAACTAATTAGCCCAATGATCGATATACACTAAAAAGGCGTAGTTTGGGAGCCGAATTGACAGAAAACTAGAAATTGCTCCTTGATAAGACTTTCTGGGATTATTGAGGGATGCCCCCTCATCAAATTTATCAAGAAAAAAATGGGACCCTAGACCCTGGTTTACTAGCCCCACTCTTTGAAGTTATTATAACTAATGTAGCCCAATGATAGTACACTAAAAATGCGTAGTTTGGGAGCAGAATTGACAGAAAACTTGAAATTGCTCCTTGATAAGACTTTCTGGGATTATTGAGGGATGCCCCCTCATCAAATCTATCAAGAAAAAAATGGGACCCTAGACCCTGGTTTACTAGCCCCACTCTTTTAAATTTAATAACTAATTAGCCCAATGATCGATATACACTGAAATTGCGTAGTTTGGGAGCAGAATTGACAGAAAACTGAAATTGCTCCTTGATAAGACTTTCTGGGATTATTGAGGGATGCCTCCTCATCAAATCTATCAAGAAAAAAATGGGACCCTAGACCCTGGTTTACTAGCCCCACTCTTTTAAATTATTATAACTAATTAGCCCAATGATCAATATATACACTGAAAATGCGTAGTTTGGGAGCAGAATTGACAAAAAACTAGAAATTGCTCCTTGATAAGACTTTCTGGGATTATTGAGGGATGCCCCCTCATCAAATCTATCAAGAAAAAAATGGGACCCTAGACCCTGGTTTACTAGCCCCACTCTTTTAAATTATTATAACTAATTAGCCCAATGATCGATATACACTGAAAATGCGTAGTTTGGGAGCAGAATTGACAGAAAACTAGAAATTGCTCCTTGAATAAGACTTTCTAGGATTATTGAGGGATGCCCCCTCATCAAATCTATCAAGAAAAAAATGGGACCCTAGACCCTGGTTTACTAGCCCCACTCTTTGAAGTTATTATAACTAATTAGCCCAATGATCAATATAGTACACTAAAAATGCGTAGTTTGGGAGCAGAATTGACAGAAAACTAGAAATTGCCTCCTTCATCAGACTTTCTGGGATTATTGAGGGATGCCCCCCTCATCAAATCTATCAAGAAAAAATGGGACCCTAGACCCTGGTTTACTAGCCCCACTCTTTTAAATTATTATAACTAATTAGCCCAATGATCGATATACACTGAAATTGCGTAGTTTGGGAGCAGAATTGACAGAAAACTAGAAATTGCTCCTTGATAAGACTTTCTGGGATTATTGAGGGATGCCCTCTCATCAAATCTATCAAGAAAAAAATGGGACACTAGACCCTGGTTTACTAGCCCCACTCATGAAGTTATTATAACTAATTAGCCCAATGATCATATAGTACACTAAAAATGCGTAGTTTGGGAGCCGAATTGACAGAAAACTAGAAAATTGCTCCTTGATAAGACTTTCTGGGATTATTTAGGGATGCCCCCTCATCAAATTTTTCAAGAAAAAAATGGGACCCTAGACCCTGGTTTACTAGCCCCACTCTTTGAAGTTATTATAACTAATTAGCCCAATGATCATATAGTACACTAAAAATGCGTAGTTTGGGAGCAGAATTGACAGAAACTTGAAAATGCTCCTTGATAAGACTTTCTGGGATTATTGAGGGATGCCCTCTCATCAAATCTATCAAGAAAAAAATGGGACCCTAGACCCTGGTTTACTAGCCCCACTCATGAAGTTATTATAACTAATTAGCCCAATGATCATATAGTACACTAAAAATGCGTAGTTTGGGAGCCGAATTGACAGAAAACTAGAAATTGCTCCTGATAAGACTTTCTGGGATTATTGAGGGATGCCCCCTCATCAAATTTATCAAGAAAAAAATGGGACCCTAGACCCTGGTTTACTAGCCCCACTCTTTTAAATTATTATAACTAATTAGCCCAATGATCCGATATACACTGAAATTGCGTAGTTTGGGAGCAGAATTGACAGAAAACTAGAAATTGCTCCTTGATAAGACTTTCTGGGATTATTGAGGGATGCCCCCTCATCAAATTTATCAAGAAAAAAATGGGACCCTAGACCCTGGTTTACTAGCCCCACTCTTTGAAGTTATTATAACTAATTAGCCCAATGATCATATAGTACACTAAAAATGCGTAGTTTGGGAGCAGAATTGACAGAAAACTTGAAATTGCTCCTTGATAAGACTTTCTGGGATTATTGAGGGATGCCCCTCATCAAATCTATCAAGAAAAAAATGGGACCCTAGACCTGGTTTACTAGCCCCACTCTTTTAATTATTAGAACTAATTAGCCCAATGATCGATATACACTGAAATTGCGTAGTTTGGGAGCAGAATTGACAGAAAACTAGAAATTGCTCCTTGATAAGACTTTCTGGGATTATTGAGGGATGCCCTCTCATCAAATCTATCAAGAAAAAAAGTGGGACCCTAGACCCTGGTTTACTAGCCCCACTCTTTTAAATTATTTATAACTAATTAGCCCAATGATCAATATATACACGGAAAATGCGTAGTTTGGGAGGCAGAATTGACAAAAAACTAGAAATTGCTCCTTGATAACACTTTCTGGGATTATGAGGGATGCCCCCTCATCAAATCTATCAAGAAAAAAAAGGAACCCTAGACCCTGGTTTACTAGCCCCACTCTTTGAAATTATTATAACTAATTAGCCCAATGATCGATATACACTGAAAATGCGTAGTTTGGGAGCAGAATTGACAGAAAACTAGAAATTGCTCCTTGATAAGACTTTCTGGGATTATTGAGGGATGCCCCCTCATCAAATCTATCAAGAAAAAAATGGACCCTAGACCCTGGTTTACTAGCCCCACTCTTTTAAATTATTATAACTAATTAGCCCAATGATCGATATACACTGAAAAGGCGTAGTTTGGGAGCAGAATTGACAGAAAACTAGAATTGCTCCTTGATAAGACTTTCTGGGATTATTAAGGGATACCCCCTCATCAAATCTATCAAGAAAAAAATGGGACCCCAGACCCTGGTTCACTAGCCCCACTCTTTGAAATTATTATAACTAATTAGCCCAATGATCGATATACACTGAAAATGCGTAGTTTTGAGCAGAATTGACAGAAAACTAGAAATTGCTCCTTGATAAGACTTTCTGGGATTATTGAGGGATGCCCCTTCATCAAATATATCAAGAACAAAATGGGACCCTAGACCCTGGTTTACTAGCCCCAACTTTTGAAATTATTATAACTAATTAGCCCAATGATAGATATACACTGAAAATGCGTAGTTTGGGAGCAGAATTGACAGAAAACTAGAAATTGCTCCTTGATAAGACTTTCTGGGATTATTGAGGGATGCCCCCTCATCAAATATATCAAGAACAAAATGGGACCCTAGACCCTGGTTTACTAGCCCCACCCTTTGAAATTATTATTACTAATTAGCCCAATGATCTTGCCAACGGGAAGTCTGACGTCATACGCATAATATTTGCATACATTACAGAAGCGGTCTCTTGCCCAAATACAAATTATAATGATTTAAAATTTTACTTTATTAAACTTGCATTAGAAAATCAAATTAAAACACGATACCTTAATATTATATTACTAGCTGTACCCGCGGAAATCCGCGAGTTTGTTTGAAAGAAAGGCGATAAACTATACTATTCCCATAGCCATCATTATAAATAGTAAGACAAAATAGACTCGGGCAACTCAATCCCGCCCACAACCCGTCGGGGCCCTGGTCAATGATACATCCGACCAATGTATAACAAATCATGACGGTTTCAGTACCATGCATGCAAAGTTATACGTTAGTGTTCTTGATAATATAGGACATTCGCCGCTGCCCCCCCCCCCCCCCCCCCCCCTGCAAGACGTATATCCCTGTGTCTCCTTAACGTTTCCTATTCAAATTAAGTTTTCCCGCTTATACCTTTTTGTCATATTCTTGTGAAACCCGATGATATATTCCCTTGAAGGGAATAATATCCGTCTATATAATTATATACATCCATTGTATACTAAATGAGCAGATACCTTCCCCATCCATTCTACCCCCCCCCCCCCCCCATATTTTGTTCCGCTTGTATTAAATTAGATACAATGCACTATCGTGACGTATATAACCTTGTGTCTCCTAAAGCCGCTTATACCTTTTTCATATTCTTGTGAAACCCGATGATATACTGTATTCCCTTGAAGGGAATAATAGCCGTATATATACATCCATTGTATATAATATTAAATGAGCAGATACCTTCCCCATCCATTCTACCCCCCCCCCCCCCCCCCCGCCCATACTTTGTTCTGCTTGTATTAAATTAGATACAGTGCACTATCGTGCTCTTGCTAATATAGTAGTTTCGCCGCTTTGTG